>VOQJ01004268.1:2179-12207 GCA_015052665.1 Apistogramma diplotaenia
AACAAGAAATGGAAACAAGAAAATAAAAACAATCCACCAACAACAGTTTTATACACAAATATTTAAGTACCAGCAACAATGCTTTAAAACTGAAACCCTTGGACAAACATGACACGAGTATTAAATACAGCGAGCAGCCCAATACTGTATATACATATATGTATGTATTAGGAGCTCTACAGTGCTGGTGAAGTTTTATTGAAGTTTTGCATTTTATTCCTGCTTAAGAAAACTAAAGACACAAACACAACAGTCATTTCCTGCTCACCAACACAAAATGATGCAAGAGTGCACTGCTTCCTGTCACAAGCTTCTTTATACAGCGATGGGACCATTCGGAGTCATGTTTGATGGTTTCTTACGCAACGTCTTGCCTAATGCAAAGCACAAACTGCCACGTGAGATATTACATTCAAATGTTGAAATCGGACTGTCTCACACCACATTGTGCCAAGTGATGTACATGTAGCACTTCAGTGTGTAAAGCTCGTGGTTTGGACACCACAAAAAATCATTATATATTCATAGCTACTTAACTATTTCATAAATTTGGGGTCTTTTATAAAATAGCAATAGAAATTAAAAAGAGTTTGCTTTTCTTATTTTTGAAGGATACACTTAAACGTGTGATAGCTCAATCAAAATATAAAATACCCAGTTTACCTTTCACGACAGCACAGCAGCTCATATACATTGTTGCCAAATGTATTCACTCACACAGCCAAATCACTGAATTCAGGTTTTCCAATCACCTCCGTGACCTATGTGAGAAAGAATGGGTCGCTCTCGGGAGCTCAGTGAATTCCAGTGTGGTACGGTGATCGGATGATACCTGTCTGGTTGTGAAATTTCCACAATACTGTTCCACAGTCAACTCTTGGTGATATTATAATGAAGTTTAAGCAACTGGGAATGAAAGCAACTATGAAGTGGTTGAAACTGTTGCAGCTGTAATGGGTGAGTGGACATCACCATAATTTTCTAAAGAATATTTTATTTTTTTCCTAAATCATCAAAGTATCAATATTTGGTTCAGTTTTTTGTGTTTTCTGAAAAGCCTGAAAAAATGACTTAGTGGATTAAGAATGGGACGTCACTCAGGTTCAAATGTGTGTGAAGGCAGATGAGCGAATACAGTGTATCTGTCTCTGACATTCATTGCTTTGGAAGACAGGTGAATGACTTGTCTTTTGTGGTGCTCACAGAGCCGGTATCAGCAGGTCAATATGCTCATTATGACAATGATAACATGCTGATGTTTAGCAGGTATCTTATTTGAGCCTTTTGTAATATTGTAAACCTCCAGTCTAGGCAAACACTTTCACTTTTGTACACATTTTGGTTAAAAACCAAAGTAGTGGAAATTTCACATTAGAATAGTGGTCAGCTGAGACAGACTGCTTTCAGTCAGACCACTAGTGTTGCTAAAAAATATATTCATATTTACAGTGTGTAAAAAAGAAGACATAAACAAGGCAATGTTTCTGCAAAGAGCTGGTGGTTTCTAATTTACTTATTTAAAGGTACAGTGTGTACAATCTCACCACTAGATGTCAGTAGATTGCAGACTGCAGTCAACTGGATCCTATTTTCTTACCCCTCCCAATTCAAGTGCATAACCCCAGCTACAGTGGCCGCGGTAGGACAAACAACCTGTGGCCACTGTTCATCTCTGGTGAGCGTAGGCTCTCAGTCTGCTGTTTACCTCAGCTGTCAATCCCAGCTGTCCACATCTATTGACTCCACAGGAGGCTATGAAACTTTGTGAAAGGAGTCCAATACAAGTTGATGAGTCAGTGAAGCTCACTTCTGTCTGATGACAGTGGTACTGAGGTGAGTTGATGAGGACATCCTGAACTTTTCTGTCAGTAAGCGCTGCTGTTTTTGCCAGCGCTGTTAGTCAGCATCAGTGACACTTTCTTTGAAGTGGATCTAACGTTGCACAACTCAGACACTTAGTGAATAAACTTGTACAACACGAGACTGTTATCAGACTGTTTATGAGAAGAAAAGAGTGATTTTTAGGACATTCCAGCATAATATTAGCTTATAACCAGCTGTTGTTGTTTAGCCCAGCTGGCTCATTGTCAGCTCTACAGAGATGGGGAGGTCGCATGTCTAATCTGCTGACGATAATTAACTGCAATAATATCAGGAATAAATAAGCAAATTTATGCACGTTTTTGTGTGAGGGCCTCACTTCAGTTCAGGGGATGAGGCTTGAGGTGAGGAGGAAGAGGATGAGGGGGAAATGATGAAAATATCCATATCCAAATATTAAATGGTCATATATAACTTGAAAGAGCTATTTGTGATCTTTAAATTAAAAGTAACTTATACTACGTATGTGGTCTGCCTCTGGCTGCATGCATAAACGCCACTGTCCATCTTGGCCGCTGTATTCTAAATAGCAGGGCAACATGGCAGCTTCCACACGCCGGTGCCTGCTCTTATGATATATTTATGAGTACTACTTCCAGATTTACTTACTGTATTGTGTTTAATGTATGTAATATAGTACTGTACTGAAATAGTCATTTTTCAGTACCAGAAAACCCAGAACGATAAATATCTCTGCATGAATAAATGCCACCAAAGGCAAATGAAAAAAGAAATATTTTTTGTGAACTGACCCTCTGAATGTAAAGTCTCTTGGCATCCTTGGAGTAAATGCTATTTTCATTCTCCTATTTTCAGCTGAATCCAGCAGCCTTCTAACTTCCGAGGACAACTCAAACAGTCCCGAGTCTGCGCGTCCACTGACACATGTGAAGATTTACATCCACTGAAGGTTAGCAGTTAGAAATGTGGAAGAACGTAGGCACATAGGTTAATGAAGGGAACAGAGATAAAGGCAAAGGTCGCTGTCTTCAGCTGTGTCTGAAATCACTCTCATTCACTAATTCAGTACTCCTATATAACGGTCAGCAATCAGTTAGTGCTGCATCCTTCACATCATGTTTTCAGGCACGTTCACAACATCTCTGCCTAACTTGTACATGGAGACTTGCAAGCAGAATCAGGATAACAACGATCACATGTTAACTCCAGGTAACAATAAAGAGAATCTCTTTAAATGATAATGCTGGATGCTCAATCAAATATATATACACATTTTAGTTTTGAGCAGCACTTCTGTCTCAGCTGCTGTATTTGCGCATGTATAGACATTGTGCACTGATGCACTGATGATAGTCCAGTGGTCTTTACCAGATAGGAGGGGGCACAGGAGATGGAAACAAATGTTGAGAAACAGGTAAGCAAACAGACAGACAAGGAAACCGAGGCACAGGCGAAGATGGAAATGCAGAACCCAAAGGAGGCCACGGAGATCAGGCACAATAGGAACAGGCAAAGGTGCATCAGGCAACATCCAGAGAAGAGGAAGTTGGAAATACAGAAATACAAGAGAAGATGCAGTGCAGACTGTGAGAAACACTATAATGCAAAGGAAGGATCTAAAATGCCATCTAAAGTAGAAAAAAATGCATTTACTCAACCTTTCATCAAAATAAAACAGTAGTCAAAGTTCTATATATACACATATATATATCACATGATCACCAGCAGACCAGCTTCACATTATTCACATTTCTTTATAAAACACTATTTACAGCATTTGTATTGACTAATGGTGTAACAGCTCCATTTAACTTGATACAAATTCAGCTTTTCTGAAATGAAAACGTGGATTTCAGCGACTAAACTGAAGGGCTGAACATTTTGAATGTTGGTGTTAATGCTGCGGCAGGCCGGTTCACCCAGATTATCTCTTTCTCTATGATACATACTCTGTCTTCCAGAAGTGTCCAGGGTGAGACAGCCTGCGATTGAGTTTAGGGAGTCTCTCCAGCATCCCTGCCAGCTGGGTGAAATGTGGCCTGTCATCTGCCATGAAGGACCAGCAGGCAGACAGGATCTCCTGTTGGCACACAAGAAAGGATCAATACACAGCACAGCACGCTTGGACAGCATTGTCCACTTTGATGTGAATGTTAAATCTGATGCATTTTCTGAAGCTCCAGTTCCTGTAATGATGGTTCAAAAGACACTGACGTATGCAGGAGGCCAGCAGGTAGCAGAGAACATGCTGACTGGCTGTTAATAGGAAACACATGCTGACATGTAGAAGATGTCGATGCCAAACAGCGATTTTCAAGAACTGGAAACATTTGATGAAAGCTGATAAAATGGATTTAAATTAATCCTGTATTTTTATTTACATTAAACAAGTACTTTAGAAACACAGCTGTGATTTTCATTCAACACTCTAAACACCACACGGAATTATAAAAGCCTGGAAAACCTCCTTGTGCTGTTTTCAAATAAATATTATACTTAAACAATTTGGAAATCATTGCATTCAGTTTACATTATTAAAAATCTTTGCTTTAATCGGGGGCCGGGTCACAGGGGCAGCAGTCAAAGCAGAGACGCCTCCCTCTCCACCCAGCAGGGTGACCACCTGCTGCACCCTGTACCCCCTCCTAGAAGGGGCAGCGGAGCACTTTATCTAACAGACACAGGAACTCATTTATATCATATAACTCTCTGCAATGCAACTGTGTGGCAAAGAAACACACACTCTTACAACACTGGTCATGTCAATCTGCTGTGTTGTATTATTATAATTATTATAATTAAATTAGCTGCTGTTATAGCAACACAATTTCCCAAATTTGGAACAAAAGGTATGATTTTCCATGATCTCCTGCAATCAGACTCACCGTGACCTCTTTGCCCAGACTGGCCTCTGACAGCACATTCTTAACGCCTTCATTGCTGCCCACTAGCCAGATGACAGTTTCCACAGGCTGGTTGGTGATCGGCCAGTCCTGCATCTGCAGCTCATACCAGATTGTGCTATGAAACAAAAACACAAGATAGTTTCAGGTGCTACATTCTTCAGTCTTAAAGATTTAAAGGCAGAATTGCTAAACATAAAGTACAGTTTCAATGCTGCATTAATGGTCTCTAAACGGCATCAGTCAGTACCCAAATGCATAAACATCCGCAGCTTTGGAGAAGGGCAGCTGGTCTTCATCAACCTCTGGGCTCATTCTTCGAACAATTTCTGGCGCCAGGTAGCAAATCCACCCCCGTGGTATCTGCAGCACATTCTTCCTTCTAAACACACATCCACAGAGCAGTGATGAAGAGAAAGAAGTGGCTTACTGGGCCTGTGGACTAATTGTTTAGAGAAATGTTCCTTTAACTCTTACCTGCCTTCTTGTACCACACCAGACATTCCAAACAGGCCGAAGTCTGTGATCACCACCTTATTTGTGTCGTAGAACACATTCTTAGACTTCAGATCCTTGTGAATGATGCCTTTGGCGTGAAGATAACCCATTCCCTGCAACAAAGGGAGCATTTCTGAATACAAGATATTTAAGATAAGATATAAGAAATTATGCCCCCTAATATTTTTGTAGCATTTGCAGCGATACAGTTTGTCAAATTTTAGCACTGGGGAGGAAGTGAGCCAACAAAAACATATGATCAGTCAACAGCGCCAAACCACAACAGACTCGCCTCTCATTGAACTTATATTGTAAGGTAAAGACCCTTCAAATCAACCAACTCATTATACAAGTATTGCTTACCTTTACAATTTCCTGTGCAATCTGCCTAGTTTTATTTATGTCAAGCAGGTGACCTCTTTCCCTTACAACAGAATACAGAGTCCGACCTTTACAGAAACTGCAGAGGAAATACACGTAAAATTGTTATGGCAAGAAACAGCAGAAGACGAAAATTCACCAAAGCAACAAAACATTTCATATATGGAATTTTACATACTATTTGTACACATGTACATTTATGGTCAGAACTGCACTTGAAATAGGGGGAACCTGCATAAATGACAGTGCAGTCTTTAGGTGTACCTGGTGATGATAGCCAGGTGAGGAGGAGCCATGCATGCGCCCATGAACAGGACCACGTTCTCGTGCCTGGTCTGCCTGTAGTTCATAATCTCTTTTTTGAAGACTTTCAGATGATCCTGGTTGTTGCCATCGATTTCCAGTAAACGAATGGCCACCTCACCATGCCAACGACCTTTATGCACCTTCCCCCAGCGACCCTAGATAGAAAGACAAAAGCGCAGGACTCAAATGTTTAATTAAAAGTAATAATTGATTTCTGTTTATGTTACATATCTGTCTCTGGAGCTTGAAAAATGGTGACTGGACTTCTTTAAGTTTCTTGAGCTCCAAAGATCCATAATCCTGTACTGAATCCAGATGGAAGCAATCATGTCCTTTGATGTGGCTTCTGGTTTCACTTGCATAGCTACAACTGAGGCAGTGGAAACCATCAGAAAATGACGACAGGATGACAAAACAGAACCAGCTTCACCCAGATCAGATCTGCTTTACTACAATATATTTCAAATAAGACGACGGTTTCTACAGACAAAAGCATGGATGTGCCATTGGCCTTACAGTGTCACCTACTGTAGCCAACCTGTACATGGAGGAAGTGGAAAGTAAAGCTTTCAAAAGGATGGCACCTAGCCACTGGTACAGATATGTGGATGACACCTGGGTCAAAATCAAAACCCAAGAAGTAGAAGCCTTCACTAACATTGAAGTTTACCAGAAGCCCCCCCACACAGATCAGTATCTACTCTTTGACCCCCACCACCCACTGGAACAGAAACTTGGGGTGATCAGGACCCTCTGAGGCAGAAGGGAAACAAAAGGAACACACACACAGGTAAAGAAAGCTCTCATGACATGTGGTTATCCCAACTGGGCCTTCATCAAATCAGCCAAGATGCACAAGAAGGAAGGTCAGACACAAACCAGGGGGAATAAGAATGACAAGAAGAATAACATTGTCATCCCTTGTCGGACCTCTACGCTGGAGAAACCAAACAGCTTCCTCACAAACAGCCACCTCGACAGGACAAGACTCAGCTGCACATCTGCAGCTGAAGGTCAAAGGTCACTCTTTCAGGATGCCAGTGTTCACATTTTGGATGAGGAAGATAGATGGTTTGGAAGAAGACTTAAAGAAACCATCTATGTCCACTGCGGACAACCATCATTGAACACAGGAGGTGGATTACATCATCAACTGTCCTCCATCTACAATACAGTCCTGAGCACCCTCCCCACGCACCTCAACCCCCATTCACACCATCAAGTGACCTCAATAGGTCCCAGACTTGACACATGTGATAATGCACATGAGCAACAGTGGATCACAATCACCTCCTGTGGACAACCCTATCTCTAACCCACTGGGGTTCAAATACCTGGATGTCTCCACCTTGTTGCTTTTAGAACTGAAGAAGCCTTTTGGATGAGAGATAAAATGTCTTCAAGAAAGTTAAGGAAGTCCAGTTGCCTTTTTTCAAGCTCCAGCGACTGCATATCTGTGCTTACCTTTCCGATAAGCTCCCCCAGCTGCAGTTGCTCATATGGGATGTCCCACTCCTGGAGGTATACGCTGGTCTGGCTGACCTTACGAGAGATGGGGCCCCCAGAACGGCCAGCAGCCCCACGGCGGCATATGGAAAGGGGCAGATCATCCAGACCATCTTCATCATGCTCCTCACTAGAATAGCTCTTTTTTCTGTCAGTCTTGTCAGCTGCTCCTTCATCCATGCCTGGGAAGTCTTCCTCTGCCTCCTCCTCCTCCTCTCCTCCTCCTCCTCCTGTAACATATGGCGGAAAAATGAAAATGAACATGGACATTAAATGCTTTGCTATGGTTTACTGGAAACAGTTGTCTGTGGTACAAAAATGGCAAAAAAGTCGTGCAGTTTTATCTAGATTTTATCAACATTCAGACCCTAAGTACGTTGGATAGTTAAACATTTGTTGTAGTTTCTGGAGGAAATATTTGATAGGATGAAGAACCTGCAGCACTAGGGCATTGCTTTGCTCCCTTGGCCTGGAAGGCTCATTGATCAGCCATCCGCTGAAGTCAACAAACTCAACTAAATATCGCAGCAAATCCACTACAGTCTAGACCCCTACCCAATACAAAGCAGATGCTGCTAAATAACCTCATAGATGCAGTTACACCAAATTATCTGTGAGGAAAAATGGTCCTCCTGAACACTGTGTACGGCTAATGTGCAGCTACCTGTAATGCTAGTCTGAAACTTTCTTCCTTTGTTTAACCACCACTATTATGTCCAGGTGGTTAGCGATCACCAGTTTGCCTGTCTGTATCTTGAAGTCCCACAGGTTCTTAGCTCTGCCATTCTCAGCCACACTTTTTTGATCTTGCTAGGATACTTAAGAGTAGAATGGGAGGCAGAGCCTTCAGCTTTCAGGCCCCTCTTCTGTGGGACCAGCTCCCAGTTTGGATTCAGGAGACAGACACCCTCTCTGTTTTTAAGATTAGGCTTTCCTTTATGACTCATCACTCAATTAGCAAGCAGGTGCAGCATTTAGCGTTTAACATTAGCAAGCTGATAAATACACTGCAAACACACTTCGAGGGTGGTTGAGAACGACTTCCAGATACAGATAGACAAACTGATGATGGTTAACCAATCAGACAAGAAGAGGAAGAAGGACATGGTGATTGAATAGCAACATCAGGAATAAGGAACTCAAGAGGATGTGGACGATGAAAGCAAGAGCGGTCACTGGAGTAGTGACCTCCCCCCGCCCCCACCCCACCCCCCAAAACTGGGGAAGTGGCTTCAGCAGATAAATGATCAATGGACTAGTTCTTATATAGCACTTTTCTACTCTGAGCACTCACAGTGCTTATACAAGATGTTTGCATTCACCCATTCATACAAGTAAAGTGTGCAAATAAAAGCAATCATTGGAATTGTGGTAGTCGGCTAAAACGCACACGAGTGACTCAGACTTTGTGTAGCAAAAACCTGTTTTGATGGCAGTGAGTTAGGCTAATTCATAAGAAGACACGAGGCAATCATTGCTTCCAATGGCTCTCTAACAAAGGACAAAATAAAAGGTCTGAATACCTGGAATAGGGTAACAAAAAAGAGATTGTTTTTAAAACATTAACAAAGCAGTTCAAAAACCTGTTTTTGCTGTATGAAATACTGCGTGTAGAATGAATTGTATCCACTTAATATTTGAAACTTTTGAAAAGATCTGAAAAGTTACCAAATGACTGTCAGTGTTAGAAAAAAGGAAGACTTTGGCTCAGAGTACATTCTAAACACCGTTACACAGAAAGAAGACATTCTTATAAGTAATGGAGACAAACCAGCAAATCACATGATATTTACTTAATGTTCTTGATGTAACTCAGTGTATGTGACTTCCATTACTCACCCTTTCCTGTTCTGCTTCTGTTAGTTGTTTCACCACCGGTGACACACTGAAACGGAATATAAAAAAAAAACATCACCGTAATTAGCAAAATAAATAAATAAATAAAAATATTTATTTTAGAGTAGCTAAGCTCAAAAACTTGCTGCAGGATTTTGGCTGAAGAAACACAGCAGTGTTTTGCTGTTTGTTTCTCTTCTCCTCTGTCTTTTTCTTGCGTTGTCCCGGGCAACACAACAGTCTTACTTCCCAGCAAGAACGTTCTGGACTCAAACCCTCCTGGAGCCTTACTGTGTTTGCATGTGTGGGTTTCATCCAGATGCTCCCAATCCCAAATCAAATTGTTTAAATTGTCTCAGTGTGGATGTGAAATAAAACACCTAAAATGCATAGAATAAAGTGAGCCATGAATAAGTGGCTTGTAGTGTAAAGTGCCCTGAATGACCCCCAACACTATAAAAATACTACGTAAAAATTCTATTTTACTCTCCTCTCCGCTGCAACTCAGTCTTTTTAGCGAAACAGCAAACACATTCTCAGTCACTAAACACACTCCACACATGTTGCAAAACCATAAACACTGACAGCAGAATGCAAACACAGCACGACACACGTGTACAATGATGTGAGCAAACCAACTGGGAAGGATGAAAGTCAGTTAAGTCTGTGGGTGGCACATGTGCATCTACAATGTACCGACACATGCAAAGAGGCAGAGGAGGAAGAGTGCGTGTGATAGGTGGCGGACGAGGAGGA
>VOQJ01004280.1:3116-16037 GCA_015052665.1 Apistogramma diplotaenia
ATGAATTAAAAACACCATTCTGAGGGGGACGGGAACTTGGGAGCCCCCCCCCCCCCCGTCTCGCCCTCTGCAGCAGGCAGCCTGTGAAGAAGCCTCTGAACGCCTTCATGCTCTACATGAAGGAGATGAGACACAAAGTGCTGCAGGAGGGCCAGGAGAGGGAGAGCGCCGCCATCAACCGCATCCTGGGCCGCAGGGTGAGAGCCCTGATGATGTCACGGTGATGTCAGAGTGACGCAGGCGGTGGGTCACTGTGCGCGCAAAGGGAGAGGCAGCAAAAACACTCAGGAATCTGATGATGCAGCTTCTCAGGGTCACAGCTCAGTCGAGTGTGAGCACACAGACACGATGCTTCAGTTCAGAGTCTAAACATCATTAATGATGTAAATCATGAATAAATGTTCACAAACCTGCTTACAAATCACAGAAAACAGACTATTTCAGGCTTGTTTGAGAATCTTTGTGTTTCTGTGTTCCACTGACAGCTGTCGGGGCTCGTGTGTTTAAACTAGAGGTGATGTCACAGTGATGTCATGAGATAATGGCTCAGTCACAGCTCAGTCTCAGACTTTTAGAGGACATCATCATCTCTGATGGGACAACAAGTTCATAATTCATCTCATAAATCACAAAACAAAAAAACCTCTTTTTCTTCTTCTGTTTCCTTAAAAATGATCAACCTGCATTTAAGAAACACCACTCTGTGGATGCGATGAGCACAGAGGCAGGTTTAGGTCTGATCACTGAGGAAAGCTTTAGGAAGTGCATTATGGGTAAACTGTTAAGGCTCACAGGGGAGGTAATCATGAGACTTAATCCATATATTCATGTTTCTGGGTGCAAATTTGTTAACTTTGTAACCAGAATCACGCAGATTCGTGCCCCAGCTTCATCCTCAGGTGTAACGATTTCAAAGGGTTTCTTTGGTTTCCGGCACTTCTCTCCTTCCTCACATCTGCTTGATTTTTTTAATTCGTTCACGTGAACGCAGTTTGTTTAATGAGCACTTCCTGTCACCGCCCCCCAGTGGCACGCTCTGTCCCGCACCGAGCAGTCCAAATATTACGACCTGGCCCAGAAGGAGAGGCTCCTCCACATGCAGCTCTACCCGGGGTGGTCCGCCCGGGACAACTATGTACGTTCAGCTTATTTGTCTCAGTGTGTGTGTGTGTGTCACTGTGTGTGTTTGTGCCTGAAAGCTTCAGCTGCTTCTTTTCCTCTTTAGGGAAAAAGAAAGAAGAAGCAGAGCCAGCAGACATCAGGAGACTCGTCCAGGTCGGGTTTTCATCTTTAATAACTGACAGTCATATTTACAAAGGCTCTTTACTATAGAGTTCAATATTTGTTTAATATTCAACAATTAAGGTGAATAAACTCAAACAGGAACATTCAGGAGACCTTTTCATTCTTACTGTATCTGACGGTTTAGACTGTAAACCTGTGTGACATAAACATCTCGTTTGTTTACTGCAGCTGGACTCTGAACACCGGCTGAGGAGACAACGTGACACACACCTACACACACACACCTTTAAAGCTCGTGGGGACCTCAGCTCTTCACTTCGACCTTTGTAACTAAATGCAAAAACTTTTAGTCTCAAACTTTAAGTCTGAAATTAGGTCGTAAGTTTAAAGTGTCACTAATCATAACCTGCCTGAAGTGCAATAAAATGGCAAAAGTGTGTGTGTTTGTTTCTTTGGCCGCCAAACTCCTCCCACACGAGGTGGCGTTGAACTATCGGACGTGTCACACGGGTTCGTCTTTGGTCTGTATCACACCATTTATCTCTTCACTTATTGACGTTTAAGTGCTGTAGTTCAAAGCAGCGACTGATCTTTGTCCTGAGAAATATTAACTTTCAGCTGATAAAACTAATTGTTTCCAGCTCACGTCTTCATAACCTTAATGTGATAAAAAAAATTAGAGCAGCAAACATTCACATTTACTTATTTTTAAATAAAGATTTCTTTCACGTTTGTCTCCAGCTTCTTTGGTTTATTCCTCCAGTATTTTAGTGTGAAACTTACAGTTTATTTATGGTGACATCATATCAGTTCAACACCCTGTTGTTTGTCAGTGTGTTGATGCTAAGTGCTATTTAATAATATTACATATACAGTGTTTGTTCATGCAGCAAAGCTCACAGGCAGTGGGCGTGTCAGACGGCCGGCCAATCAAAACGAAGCAGACTTTTAAAGCCTTAAACAGCTCTGAGCTCCACTTGAGTCTTTTATTAATCAAAGCAAACGTGTGATTGCAACACTGTGTTCAAGTCAACAAAATGTAAAGAAACACTTTTATAAAACTCGGAGCTTTATGGTGTAAAAACATTCACTGTTAAGGCTTTGCTGGGATTTTTGCTGGAATGCAACTTTGATTTGCCATGAAAACAAGTAAACAAATAACCCAACAAGAACATAGTGCCCCAACACACAATATTCAGACTTGATAACTTAAAACAACAACAATCACGTACAGAAGGCCACAGCAACCCCCCTGGTCCAGGATCGGGTGGAGTGCTAACTACACACTCTTAATACTTGAGTATTTAGTGTCTTTGGTGGAAGGCTGCACATCCAGGAGCAACAACACAACTCGTTTACATTTAATCAGCTCCATTAGCCTCAGTAAACTCCAAATACAGCCAGCGGCAGCACTGACTGAGAAATGTAATACAGCTCAGCTTCGGCCCAACTCTCAGGATAGCTTACAGAAACTGGTAAGCTGGTAGGTGGCAGGTTTACCTCACAGATGCAGAACACATTAACACATTAAAAACATTGTTTCTGATAAAGAGCTAGCACACAGCCAGCTTCAATGGTTCTATACCAAACGATGTTAATGTAAACACACCGACTCCTCCTCTTCCTCAGTACAAAATGCTGTTTCTACCACATAAATAACCTGAAGTCGTAGTCCCTCGTCCTCCGAGCGTCCCGGGCAGGAACAGGGAGGGATGCCGTTTTCATCAGGTCACTCATCTCCGCCCTCGCCGCTCATCTCTCCCACCTGTCCACTATGCTGTATCTCCGTCTGCACGAGGTGGAAGGGATGGCCACCGGCCACGCAAACTCAACGGGAACGCTCGCCTTGACGTTGCCCTCCATGAACGTGAAGATCGGCTTCCACCAGGTCCTGGTCAGGTACTTGTTGGGATCCTGACTGCTCACCTGACAGAAGTTACAAGAAAAAGTTGTTGATTTCAGTCATTTCTGCAGTAAAATGACAGATTTTCTTTCAACTTATTTTCTGATTTTCAATCTCAAATATTTAAAATAAACATTCAATCGAGTTCATACAAACATCTCATTTGAAAAATAAAGAAGTAGATCATCATCATGATTTGTAGACTTAATATTGGCATAAATTTAGGCAGATTTTGTCATTTTGTGTCAATTTTAAATATTTATATATCTACTTAAGTAGATCTCATAATATTTAAGACAGTAAAATGGCAAAAAATTGCTCAAAGATGTTAAAAAAAATAAAATAAAAAGGTCAAAACAAATGTCCTAAAATGAACACACACTACATAAAAACTGATATGAAAACACGTCCCCGTCAGCCTTCTCATTTACGTCTTTTTCGGACTATAAGTTGCACTTTTTTGGGAAAATGTATTTGATAAAATCCAAGACCAAGAACGGACATTTCATTGAAAAGCAAATTAAAGTAATAATGCATCAGAGAACAACAGGGCGAAGGTTACCACATGTGCAGCAGAGGATGTAATAATGTCACACGTAGCGAGCGTGCTCAGTGGAAGTAAACATGGATGGTCCGTTGCTTTTCTTCCTGCTTCCTCGTAGCAGGATGCAGAACAGTGACGTTTGCTGAGTATCAATGACGTGCAGGTCGGACAGAAAGTCCAGAAAATACGACATATGGATTGGATCTCATTGATGTCACCATTTAAGATGTTATTTGTTTCCACCTTTACAGCAAACAGGATGAATGGCTCTGTCGTGTGACAAAGGTTTCCATTTGTTGTTTAAGTGTGTTTTCAGCTCAAATAATCTTAATTACCCAGAGAACTTTATGAAGCCAGCAGAGCGCAGTATGAAGTCATAACTCAGGGTGTGTGCCCACATACCTGTGCTTCCACCATGGCGTAGTACCACCAGAAGGTCCTGGTGGTGATGAAGTACGCCACCACCACATCGATGCTGTAGTGTTCGTGGCCGAGGAGGATGCAGATGAGTCCGAAGATGCTCAGACAAAAGCAGAACCAGCGATACCACCACATCCTGGGGGGACAGTCTACACGCAAACAGACGATTTTAATAAAGCACTTTTATTTTTCATACGCAGTAATTGGGGCATTTTTCACCTCAAAAGTAAATTTTTTTTGATGTGTTACGTAGAAAAGTGTGTGATTGTGTAAAAGTACAATAGGTGGGAATTCACTCACACTCTTTGATGAACAAGTAGGACAGCGTTAGCATGATGGTGTGACCGCTGTACAGGTAGTCTCCACACAAGATGTGAGAGCCGGTCACATTCAAACCTGCAGATGAAGAGAAATTAGGTGTTTTAGGTTAAAAGAAACGAATTAAAAGGAATTTTTAACTTTCAAAGAAGCTCTGTTTTTCAGATTAATTACACCTGTGGCTGTTAGCATCATTTGTGAGTTAGCATCTGTGAGTTAGCATCATTTGTGAGTTAGCATCACCAGAGCAGTGATGAGAAAGACTGTTCTGCATGGTTATGTCTTACTGTTTCTGCCCTGTATGTGGGTTAAACAGCTCACCAGCCAGTGCCACGTACACTTTATGCAGCTAAGTTACAGCTAGCTAGCTAACCACCTCCACACTGGCATTGGTGTTTGAAAACCAAACAGAGCCTATCATAAACAACTGATCAGCAGGGTGGTGGAGGGGTGATGATTTGGGCTCGTTTTGCACTCACTGAGTCGACCTTGAACTCCTCTGCATACTAATGTATTCTAGAGTCAAACTGGGCCCATCTGTCTGACAGCTCGAGCTTGGCCCAAACTGTGTCATGCAACAGGGCGATGAGCCGAAGCACAGCAGCAAATCTACAACAGGTTTCTGTTTCCGACAGTGAGTGTTCAACTATTACACATACTAGTAATATTTTTGAGTCTTAGGCTACTATTTTATCACAGCAGGCACACCCTCACTGCACAGACCAGATAAAAGTAGGCCGAGTTTTACCTCCTCCTGAAATCATCCGGAGAATCCTCCACATTTTCCCCGTCGTGTCGTTGTAGAGCTGCGAGCAGAGGACAATCTTTCACTGACGGTGAACGCCGAATGGTGAAAAGCTGAGGGTAATTAGGCGTGTCTACGTACCTTTGGAGCGCAGACCATGTGATCTCCAGGTACGGGCAGAGTGGTGACGTACATGGTGATGCAGCGATACAGGTAAAGGGTCCCGATCATGAAGAAACAGCGTCGGGCTATGATGGCTCTGCAGACAAAGATGATTGATCCACTCACATGAAAATATACAAGAAAGTAGAAGCCCGGCTGAGTGGGTACTAAAAAAAGTACCTGGTACCAAGACCTAATGGAAACACCTACAAGTGTAGTCTCATGTGATTTCAATGTTTCTCCGTGAGTGGGGATTGTATGTGAATAAAGGCAACATCTCAACACAAATTTTGCCAGATGTTATTATCAAATTGAGTCCTTAGGAGTCACGGGTTCAGTTATAATGGGTAGTTTCTGGGTCACTATTTCATATTCGTGCATATGTCTGACAATCAAAACAGGTTTATTGTGAATTTACTTCAATAAAAATCCTGTTGAGCAAGAAAGCAGGAGAGAAGCAAACAGATGTAACGTAAGCCCTGCACAATTCCTGTGTGGCGTTCTAGTGCTCTTAGTCCTATCAGAGCTGCTGGTGGCATTACCTGTGTTTGAGAGCGAGCCACTGGACCAGCCAGAATCCACACAGAGTCAGTCCACAGATCTCTGTGGCTTTGAAGGCCCAGGGCACTCGGTCAATGTAGTCGAAGAACTTATCAGGCAGCGGTGGGCTCACAGACTTGTCCGGCACCCTCTCGTGGATGAGCGTGATGACAACAGCGTTGAAGACGAGGATGGCGGAGGCATAGGCAAAGGCCATGCCCGTTTTCCACCACTCTTTAGGGAGGGGGTCGTCCGACTCCTTGGCGATCTTGTTGTAGTCGCAGTGTTGCCGTATCTTGTTGCACAGCGAGTTAATCAGCTGATTCTCTTTCAGGAGCTCAGTGATTTTTCTGCGCTCGCGTTTGGCTTTGCCGTCGCCATCAAGAATGTCCTCGGGAGGGGGCGCCACGGAGGTGCTGTGGCTCGGCTTGTGGTTGGCCACCTTTGTAGACCGAGGAGGCGAAGGGGGATCCGTTGAAATCACTTCTATGGAGCCGTCGTCTTCCGGGATCAGTTCTGATGCCGCCATCGAAGTCTTTGATCAAGAGCTCTTTGAACAATATGGAAAAGTTTGAGTCTGTCGATCACTCACAAGAGTGAGATTCTGTGTCAGTAATCAGTAAGTCCGATTATCAGCAGCAGAGGAGCTCCTTATCAGCAACAGAGCAACGGTGTGATCAGTATCAGCAGTGAGGTCACAGAGAAGGCAGGCAAGGCAGCACCAACCTGGAAAAAACCCAAACAAACATATAACAAATGCTTTAAAATGCTAAATAAAAGACTTTTCTCCATCTCAGAGTTCTTTTAATGACAAATTCTAATGGCATGTGACACACACACACACACACACACACACCTTAAACCAGATCTTCACATGTAGTCCTTTTTCATGACATCTGCACCACAACTTGTGCCACAAATGACTTATAATAACTGCTTGTGTTGTGGCCATGACAACAGACGTCTGTCAGTAACACACACACACGCACACACACACACACACACACACACACACACACACACACACACGCCCGCACCAGAAAGCACACAGAACATGTCCTTTGTAACCTGAGGGTGACGCTCCCTGTAAAGCGGACACACCCACACAAACACTGTGGGAACTGACAGGTGCTGACAGGTGCTGACATGCTCTGACGGCACACCGCCCGTGACACCGTCACTGAGCCGCCACCTTCAGGATCACAATCGCTACAAACGCCTTTATTTTGAAAAGTAACAAAATGTAACAAGATCTGAAAACTGAGACCGTAACAGAGGAAGTTCATAAGTCAGATTTAAAGGACTGGCTTGTGGTTGCTTTGCTGGTGATTTACATGCTATTTTAAATCACAGGGCTCCATTCATTCCTTCACTTCTAAAATAAAACGTGCACACAGCGGCGGTGCTGCAGACCTCTGCAGCTCGAGTTAAACTGAGTCTCTGGCTGCTGTTAAATGCTTCCTGAGCCTGTCGCCTCTCCAACAAAAACTCTTCACACAGGAGTGCATCTCTGATGTCACCGGTCTGTGAGCGTGAGCATGTGAACGCCCCACAACCGCAGGCTCATCTCTCAGCAGTATTCAAACAGCTACGCGCTATGAAAATAAGCAGCTTGTAGCTGCTTCAGCCTGATGACCAAGCCTAGCTCTGCTCCACCGACCGGCTTTGAACCTTTTTGATGTAAACATGCTGCCACAAAACGACCTTTAAGTTTGTAAATCAGCTCTGTTATAAATGTGTGTAATTACAGTGTTACAGACTGAAGCTGTAAATTCAGGTTTGATGCTCCACAAGCACAGAGCTGTCCTCTAAGTCATAGCTTCCATCTATCAGAGCCGCAGCCCCAGTTTAGTGGCCGGTGGCACAGCAGCATCTTTGGACTGATGGCTGCTGTTAGCTGCTGTTAGCCGCTGTTAGCTGCTAATACAGTAAACTGACTGGTGCTTCCGGCACAGAGCAGTAAGAGCTGCATTCTTTAAATGTTTCATTTCCTCGGGTCGTTTAAGGTTGCACTTAATGCTAAAAGTGTAAGAAAAACAAATGTTAACCAGAAAATTAAGTCAAAGTCTTAAATGATAGAATAGAATAAAATACCTTTATCGTCACTACACAGAATGTACAATTAGACTAAACAGTTATTTTAATTGAAAAAGGTCACATCTTTATTAAAATCAACAGAATCCACTCAAACGTAGTCGTTAAGCTGTTCTTACATAAATATGCTCTATTTGTATGTTGTATACCAAAAGCTGGGAAACTCCTGCAAAGTTGTATTTAAGAGCTCTTCACTGAAAAAGCCTGACTCTGCATTTCTGCGGCCGTTTGGGGGCATTTTAGCGTCGCCGTGTCAAAAACGCCACTTTCTGCCCAGGCGCAGCAGGCAGGCGGCCTCTGCTCGGCTCCGAGGTCACATCCTGTTTACGGAGCAACAGAAATGAAGTGTAATCGAGTTACAAACATGAGAATTCAATTTCACCAAATTAGAGCTGATTCACCGGCGCACGGCAGGCGAGGGCGAGTTTTACACTGCTGCAAACCGCTCAGCTTATCTCTGACAGTGCTGTCATCATTCATGCGCCGCAGGAGTTGTTCGGTCCACTCGGAGTTTTATTTTGTGGTTAGAAAATCCTACCACAAGGATTTCAAACAGAGAACTTAGTGCTCACGTTCTGAGAAGAACCTGCAGATTTATTCAGATGTCGTTGCAGCTCAGTGACCCACAGAGAGCACATCAGCATATTTCTATCACACTAATCAGTCTGACCAAATATCTAATCAGATAGTCACACGGCAGCAACTTTTAGAACCTGCTGGGATTAACCCACACAATGAGAACATCCACTAAGGGGCAAAAATGCCTTGTTGAGGTCAGAGGTCAGAGGAGAATAGCCAGACTACTTCAAGCTGAGAGGAAGGCAGCAATAACTCAAATAAAACACTTGTCACAACCAGCGTATGCAGACGAGCATCTCTGAATGCACATCAGCCTGCAGCAGCAGGAGACTCAATCCAGCACAGCACCTTTGGGATGTGGCGGGACGGTCAGGATGCAGCCAACAAGTCTGCAGCACTTGTAGCTTTTCACTGAGGCAAGCCAGAAGCCTTATACTGACATCTGCCAGTTAATCACTTAAATTAGCTGAATTAATTACAGTAAAAATAAGTCTAATGGTGTTTGTGTCGGAAAAGAAAGGAAAAAATAAAACACAACTGAATCTGTCACAAAACAGCCAGAGCCGACAGCCGTGAACTTTAACTTTCTACTAATTAATGACGTATTAGCTCATTAGTAACATCTGTTAATTGACCAGCCAATGATTTTTGCATAAAAGTAACACAAAGTAACTAATTTAAAGAAAATCTCTAAACTCACTGAAGTTGAATGAGCTCAGTGATGTAACTAAAAACAACCTCTGACGTGAGCGTCCTGTTACTGATTAACTGCTCGATAAAGTTGGAACTAAATAAAAAAGTTAAAGGTTTGAAACCCACCACGAGGAGAAAAAAAAACTTCACACAAAACCCCCAAAAAACAACCAGAAACTTCCTGTGATTCAGCACTGAAGTCGCATTTCGTGTTCCCGCTTCGGGAAGCGCGGAAAGCAGGAAATGAGGGCTCGCGCACACCTGTCGGCAGGTTTCGGCTTCTTTTAAAGTCTGAAACGGGTCAAAAGTTTCAAACAAACTGCCGTTTGCTCGCGTGAAGACGGAGAAAAACAAACTCACCGCTTTAACCCCGCGCTGACTTTACTTCTCCACACAAGCTGTCACTTTTTCCTCCTCTTCTTCTTCTTCTTCCTCTTCTTTCCACCTCCTGGTTAACTGAGACCGAGGTGCGGCCGCACGCCTCGCTACGTTGCTTGTTTTGACTCCATATATGGTCACGCTACTTCCGAGATCACCGCTGACGCTCGTGATTCATCGGCTGAGTCTCTCGGAACTTTCCGTCCGGACACTCAGAGTCACGGAAGCGTGTTTTTACCGGAACAGACAAAAACCTGCGGGACGGAATAGAAGGCGTGAACGTGAGAGAGGCAGGTAGTGGAGTCAAGGCAATTCATTACTTTTGTTTCCTTACTAGGTAATAAATAGAAGGTGCATTCATACTAAATGACGTCACGTCTCTAGTAATATCTCAGGTACGCAGGTAAAGGGAGGAAACCTTAAATGGAGACATTTCGTGTAAAAACAAACAAACAAACAAACCTCAGTGAATTACGTCATTACAGGTGAAATGACCTCTATATAAAGATGGACGCATAGATAATTAGTAAGTTTAGTTATTAAATCTCAGAAATATGGAGCAAATGAAGACCATTTTTCATAGAAACAAGAAAACTCAAAGATTTTACAAATCTATCAATAAAGTGTTTAAAACTAAAAATTGTTTCGATCTTTAATTAGACAAATGAATTTGAGGCAACACACAGGATGTTATGGAGCAAACAGGAATTAATCAAACATAACATTCAGGCAGTAAAACTAATCTTTTCACTTCAGGACAGCAAACAAATGGCTGCCATCTTAATAAAAATAATTTACTTCTTTTATGGGGTTTTTGTATAAAACAATGTGAAAACTCATGTATAACCTCAGTAGTTCAGCATCATTGGAATGGAGTGGTGGTCTTGAGGATAAGAAGAGGGTTCATCCCTGAAAGGACCCTGGTTCAAATCCTCAGACTGGCATAACTGTGAGCCTCTGAGCAAGGTCCTGACCCCCAGGTTGCTTCCTGGGTGCTTTTCAGCTGCCCTACTGTACCGTGTACCACAGACTCCATGTGAGATGGTTAAAGGCAGAGACAGAATTTCAGCTCGTCTTCTAAATGCTTAAATAGAGTTTGTATTTAAGGAGCAAAGAGATTGTTTCACCAAATGAATACCTTAAATGGACAGTATCAAAAGTAAATCAGCATTATAATATTGTGATGTGTCACCCTCCAAAACAAAGAGAATAGGCAAACATCTGAATTCATGTGCGACAAACTGAACCTGGGTTTCGGACAGCAAACATTTAGAAGCAATGTAAGGATATGAAAATGCAAATGAAATTCTGAACTTGATTCACGGCTCACTTGGGTTGTAGTACCGGATTGTTCCACCAGACGGCGCTGACGGGCTACCAAAACCCCAGATTCCCCGAATCAGATCCTCTCAGCATGAACGCACAGCGACTTCTCCGAGAGAGGAGCTGTCAGACTTCCTCTGTACAAATGAGAAATCAGCAAAAACATAAATAAAAGATCAGAATTAAAGTAAATATTATGGGCCAAACTTTGAGGCTGATCCTGATGCTGATATTTAAAAGCTAAAAAGATATTTAGTTGATTTAAAGATGTTGATTTTCATATGAAAATGCTACCTATAGCAGTACAAAATATATTTACTCTTATTTCTGAAGATGGCCATAGAAGGCAACTTTATTTTAAAACTGCTTTTTCACCACATTAAAACAGATGTGTGTGTCTGTATATGGAATCAAGCTGTGGAACTCCTCGGATTTTAAGTTTAAGTGTTGTACCAGTGTTTGGAAATTTAAGAAAATGTATAAGGACAGAAATATTGGAATATTATTATACTAAAATAAATTTAAAATATGGAAGGCAGGACCTGTATCATGTATGTATTATATATTTTGTGATTGGTGGGGTAGGGACTGGGATTTCTGTTCATAATGCAGTTGATCATTTTCTTCATTGTTTGAAAAATTTTCTTCTTCCTTTTATGTTCATGGAAAAAAAGCATGTTTTATTTGTTGTTTATCTGTTTGTTTTGTTTAGAAGGACAGAAAGAGAAAAAAAGAAGAGAACAAACTGATGTATTATGACATGAATGAAATAAACTAAACGAAACTAAACTGATATTTAAAAGCTTAAACTAAAACTTGATATTGATACACTTTGTTTTTCCTGACCTACTAGAAACACACACATCCATCATTCCGGCTCGGCGTTCTGGATCATCACGACTGGAATCCTCCTCCGATCATGAACAAGATGACAGCACTTACGGTCGTGTTGCTCTGCTTTTTACAAAATCCTGGATCCGTGTCGTGAGCTGGACCAATCAGCTGTTCCTTGTAGCTCCTCCAACAACTCCAGAGATTTTCATCATAATGTGTTCATAATTTTCAGAGTTATCCTGCTAACACAGACAGATGGATCCACACCACTGAAAACACCACCTGCCTCCACCCGTTGAGGTGATAATGTAAACACAGGCTGTGAAGCAGCTCTTTGTTGTTGTTGTTGCTGCTCTTGTTGTTTTTATGAATCAAAGTAACTAGTCAGCGTCTCATAAACTCATAAAAAGATGAAAATACCTGAAAACTGCAGATCACTTGAGTCGGTGTCTTCCTCTCCGAG
Organism: Apistogramma diplotaenia; assembly: GCA_015052665.1. Taxonomy (NCBI): domain Eukaryota; kingdom Metazoa; phylum Chordata; class Actinopteri; order Cichliformes; family Cichlidae; genus Apistogramma; species Apistogramma diplotaenia. The sequence continues at coordinate 15,358 of VOQJ01004280.1, forward strand.
TCCTGCTGCGGGATTTAAACTGGGAGGTGTTTGACCTTTCACCTCCAGCTGGAGATGGAAGCTGACAGCTGACACACAGCATATCAGAGGCGAACACACTGTGTGAGATTTCTGTCTCCGAGTGGCCGGCTGACAGGCAACATGGACAACGCCGACGACCTGTTCCACCCCAGGTACGAGCCTCCGCTTCAGCATGAAACCAGCACCTTCCTCCCTGTTTAAATCTGCCTGTGTATAATGTGTTTTTGACGGTGCTGATGAACTTCATATTTATTTAACGGCACCAAAATGAACCTGAAACATGTGACGATGTAACAGATTCTTGTTTAACTTTTGTTTAATTGTAACTGGGACACATCAGCTCTGAAGGCAGTTAAGGTTCCTCTTAGAACGCTGTCCATCAATCAGATACTCGTTTCCACGACGTTCGGCTCTTTTCTCCTTAAATGATGCAGAAATCTGTTGTTTTCGTCTTCGATGTTTCATTAGTGCTCAGTTTAAATATCAGTGCTCTCACGTGTGTGAGTGTGAGTGTGTGAGTGTGTGAGTGTGTGTCAGTGTGTGTGTGTGTGTGTGTGTGTGTGTGTGTGTGAGTGTGTGTGAGTGTGAGTGTGTGTGTGTGTGTGTGTGTGAGTGTGTGAGTGTGTGAGTGTGTGCTGGGCCTGTTGGTGATATTTATA
>VOQJ01004282.1:5248-31521 GCA_015052665.1 Apistogramma diplotaenia
CATATGCCCCGCCCCCGCTCCCCTCCCTCTGACATCAATTAAAATGCCCCTCAGCTCCACCTCCCCCCCCCCCCTCCACATCACACACACACACACACACACACACACACACACACACACACACACACACACACACACACACACACATCACCTGCACCTCCTCCCCCACCCTGCTCCGATAAGAGATCCACTGAGCACCGAGCTGCATCAGCAGACAACAGAGCCTGACAATAAAAAACAAAAACAAACAAACAAAAAGCCGTCTAATTCACTAAATCCACCTGATTTCCATGTCAGCCCAAATCCGAACGCGCCCGATAAATGTTAATCTGTCCTTATTACTTTTATCGGCGAGCGGCGTGGCGGCGGAGTGTTACACGACCACCTCTGAACAATGGAGCGTAATCTCACACACACACTCGGGCCATCAGCTGGAGCCTTTGGTTTATCTGCACCCATTCAAGCTCTGAATCAATGTTTCCTGCAGGACCTCGAAGACTCGCCGAGAACAGAAACCTCACACTGGAAGCTGTTTATTTAACACGAGCGCACATCACACTGTATTCATGCATGGACTCTTCCTGGTCTGTGCTGTAACAAATTATTTCAGCATAATCAGTCAAAATATCATATTCAGCATCAGTGCTTTGACTGGCTCAATGTAAAGGTGAATACGTGGTTCCACTGAAGGACGAGCTAAACAAGAAACACAAACACTAATATTGCCCCTTGCTGTTCAGTAATGTGACCTTGAGAGATACTTGCAGACTTACTACGACTGCATCCTAATTAAGAGTTCATTAAAAAAAAAGCTTTGACTATTTGAATCTGGAGAAATTATAAGCACTGCTCTTATTTTAAATTAACCTATTTTTTTATGTCAAATGTAGTCACATTTTATACCCTTCAATAAGTAATAACCAATTGACATTAGCTTTGCTGCTACATTTATAATTAATAAGGACACATAAAGTGCTATCAATGTTTTCCCTGAATTATCTCCTTAAAATGTCCAACAAACTCAAATATCTTCACGTGCCAATAAAAAGCTGATTTTACAGCATAAAACAGATTTTTCTGAATGAGGCTTCCTGTCTTCACTGCGCTGTCCGACGCAGTGTGTGTGTGTGTGTGTGTGTGTGTGTGTGTGTGTGTGTGTGTAAATATGAGTGGGGCTGCAGCGAAGTGAAGCTGCTGCTGCTTACAAAGTGATTCTATGCACTAAAAACATTATCACACGAGCACAGACGCAAATTAAAAGGAGGTCATAGATGTCCACTTGTGTGAGTGCGAGGGGAGACGTTTAGCGAGGGCGGACAGGATAAGTGATTGAATTCTACTTTGCTAATGAGATTTAAAAAGGTGCTGAGTGGCTTTCTACTGGAGAATGGCCATATGGCCTTGGGCTCTTTGGGAGCTCAAGCTAAGCTGGTGTGAAGTCTTATTCCTCATATCTCCAGAATTAATTTTGCAGCACCTTAATCATGTATACAATAGCAACAGCATTGACAAAATGTTTTCTGGTCTTCCTGTGGTCTAGCAAAAGCTCTGAAAGTCCGGGGAAGTGGTGGCGCTGCTGCAGGTGCATACCCTCCCAGCAGGTGTGCAAACATAAGCTGCAGCATCAGTGTGAGCTCGACAGCACTGCAACAATTAGACCAAGCATGAGTAAAAGCAGCTTTACTCTGGAGTCAGTAAGGTAAAGTCGCTTCAGTTTAGCTAATAAATGTGCATTTCTCATCATAAAGCTCCCCTTTATGATGAGACAGTAGAAGACTTACCTTGGGATTCATTGGCGACCACTCTGGTAACACTTTTAATCGTAGCGGAGTATGGAAACCCATCAGGAAGCATTTCAGTCGCATTTGTCAGGAGATCCTTTGATGACCTACAGGAAATAAGAGAAGCTTATAAAATAGTGAACTACAGGACTAAAAGGTTCTAGTTTCCAGCAAAGATCTCAGGCTACATGCTACACACTTTCATTCATCACACCATGAATAATACTCACATCTGAAAGGCGTCGGGGTGAGTGAGGAAGGAGAACATCCCGAGGGCACTATCAATGGTCTCTTCCCGAGAGGCATTCAAGCCCCACTGCATGTTGCTTGAAGCTCCCTTCATCACCATATTCAAATTGGGGTTGGCGAAGAGCACGTGGGCCGTCTCCACGATTTCCGGTGTTGTAGGAGGGACGGCCATGGCTCTGAACATGGCTGGGTAGTCAACGTAGAACAGGTCTAAGAAGTCTTCCACTGGGTTTCTTGTCATCGTTGAGACATCGCGTCTTCGCCTCACCAAAGGTGTCTGGTAACCGGCTGAGTCACTCGGATGTTGGTCATAAGGACTACTGGTGCCTAGCAACTGTCTGAACGTAGTGATGTTTCCAGCTAGATCGTCCAGCAGCTCTATAGTGTCTCGCATGTCCAAGCCCATCCTGGACAGGGCGGATAAGACAGGCCTCAGGATGTCATAGGATTTGGACAGAGCCTCGCTCATCAGATCTAGTCCAGATGCTTCGGTGGAGGCTAACCACGAAGACATCTCCGCCACCTTCTGTGAAATCAAGCTTGTGCCATTGAACGCCAGATATTGCTCCAAGGCTTGGTAAATCATAGGCTCATCCCCAAAGGCCTTCATGTTGATCGCCACGCTGATAATCTCCGTTATGAGGTCATTAAGAGATGCAGATGAATTGCCCTCCATCATGGAGAAGACATCCTGAGAGGTGATGTTCGCCGAGGACAGGAAGATCGTTGCTGCTTCTTCGAGGAGCTCCTGGGGAGGCGTGCTCTGCTGAAGAAGGTCGTAGTTGTCCAGGATGTGGCTTTGAGCTTTCACAAGAGCTTCCACGTAAGGCTGCAAGGCAGGGTCCACGTCGAGCAGTTCATCTAACAGCTTTCTGAAGGAAGACGAACTGTGGGATGGAGAAAGCGGTGCTGTAAATCAGCCTCGACACACACATCAGACACTGTAAGATGTCTCATGTAAAAAGCTGTGAACTTGAGTCAAATTCGGAGATTATTGGAAAGCTCTTCTAAGGAGCCAAAGGACTAATACTCGTTTAATATAATCCAACTCATATTTAATCCATCTCCTGAATACAGTGATTACACAGACCTTACTCAGATTTAAAAGGAATATTTCCTCATCATCACCCTTCATACTTATTCAGAGTTTTCCCATTTTTCCATTCTTGGTTCGAAAGAAAGACTGTTTCTGCTGCGATCACTGATCTATAACTTATGTAGTAAGACCTGACTGATTCCCTGCGATATGCAAAGCGTGATTCTTATCACCGTGATGGTCTCATTATAGCAGCTGGCATATAAAGGGAAATCAATTTTAAGAGGATGTTTCGGCTAGCTGGATCATAGTTAAGCTGCTATCTGTGCACGCCTGCCAAGCAGACTTGCATTAAATTAATCAAGTTCAATGCAAATGTGATCACTTCACGTCCTCGTGCAATTACGTATGAATCAAATTGGTTTGACTGGTGCATTGTGGATAATGTTGTAATACCAAATGGAGTAGTCAGTTCATGGTGAGTTCATGTAACTATAGGTGAGTCATTTCTGCAGCTCTTTGTAGAAATTCAATTGACTGTTAACAGAACGTAATGGGAACGTACGGAACATTTCCACACGCGTGTGCATGCGCAGGCTTTCTGATATGATTGTGTTCTGTGGGCCTTCTGATCTCGTGAAGCTGGATCATAAAACTAGATGTGAATTCCCATCAACAATCATTTAGTAATTAGATGGATATTCAATATGAATGCCTTTTCAGTGCTTTTCTGTAAAGCATAGCACATCACAGCCATAGCACATAGTCTGAGCAGAGAGAGCATCTGACCTGTTCTGGAGCTGGATGTCTTGGAGCTGCTGGAGCCAGTAAAGCTGTGCCTCGGGGCTCACAGACTGGCCTGCCAGCACGGAGAGCTGGGCAGAGAAATTCATGATGAACTGGTTCACCACAAGTGTGCGGTTGATGTTGACTTGGTAGAGTGACTGTGCAGCTTCTACAATCCTCTCAGCTGTGTCCCTCACACTGGTTGGCCCCCCCATCATCTGCTGTAAGGACAGCACAGAGTGGAGACGGACTATCAGCGACTTTCTCTGCGTGTCAACACTGACCCCAAGTGGTAAAACTGTTAATTGTACGTATTTTACAATCCTGATAAACAGCTGTTGAAGTGTTACTTCATTTGGCATGCCTCTACTTACACTCATGTTCATCTGGGAGTAGTCGTTCTGGATGGACGTGTAGACCTCCAAAACGGGCTGCAGCCTGGTGTTGCACCACATAGCTATGGTGTTAGGGCTTAAATCTGCTGCCTCTCTTACCGGCTCCCATGCTTTGAGAATTTCACTGCAATCCACTGTGCCATTGGCCTAGAGCAAAGAAACAGACTCGTGCTTTATGAGCCCTGAAAAAACCTGTTTGGTTACCAGGACAAGAAGAGAAGCACAAAGGCCGGCGTCACCAGGGAATCGCTCTCTTGTTGCAGTTTACTGAAAAGTGAAGGTCAGAGGTCTCACACAGGCATCTTCACTGTTCACACAGAGTACAGTGCACACCCACTGTACTCCTAAAAAAACAATGCGGCTGCTGATCCTGTCATGCCACTAATCTGTGACAGGGATTAGTGTTAAGGTAGGCTATTGTAGCAAAGCTAATGGTGGATCTTAGGAATTAAGGTGATACATGAGGAAGATATGTTGTGACACCAGGCATGCCATAAATATACAGTAACTGTAAATGTGCTGTAAAAATACACCACCTGACTAACCATTACTTTAAAAGCAAAAGAAAATGGCTGCTCATCATGCCAGTGCAGGCAGGTGGAACAGAGAGAAAAGCTCTTTGTTTTTACTGAAAGAAAAGATTCCTAAGGTCTGACGACAGGATGGAAGACAAAGTGTCCAAAAAACCTGCAAATATGAGCAAAATTACACACAAGTGTGTGTCTGTGAAAACACTCACACAGGAAGCGTCCTCACCTGCTGAACTGCTTGCACTGTGATTTCGATGGCGAGCTGCATTTCTTCCAGGACTTCAGACGAATGAAGATCGGTGTTGTTCGAGGACTGAACAGCTTCCATCATCAGGTCCAGGATGGAGTTCTGGAGGCTCTGGATCATCACTAAAAGGAAGATAACAAGAGGAAACATGTGAAAAAAGCAGCAATGCAGTATATTAATAAACATGATGGGGTCACTTCCCTGACATGTGCTGCGTGAGTCATGAGTTCTGGTTACAGGAGAAGGAAATAAATGCTGCATTTTCGCTCTCACCATTCTCTTCTTGCATGTTCTTCACAAGAGTTTCCACCAGTTTTTCAAACTGCGGGATGGCAGATGTTAGATGGTTCCACAGCTGTGTTCCTTCAAAGGTTGACAGCAGGGTTTCCAGCATCTGTTCAAGCCTGTACCAAACACAGTGGACAGAGTTAAGGGTCGCCACAAATAAAAATATGCTGAATAACACCTACAACCTGCTGGGCTCTGTCTCCATTACGCTCGGTAGTTACACGCACCTGTTCCAGGTGTCCTGGTCTGCTTTGCCAGTCAACACGTTCTCCAGGAGCGGAGCGAGAGCGCTGAGAGCCTCCAAAGATGGAGCAGTCTCATGTGAGCTGTTGCCTTCCACAAGCAGTGACTTAAACTTGTTCATGATTTTGGTGAACTGACAATAAAAAATGTCATGAATAACAGAAAGATTCAGAGATTAATGTGTGTTTCTATACATAACTTACATCTGTGGTTTATGATATTACACTGAGTGTGCAGTGAGGTTTTATTATTAATTTCAGGTAATGATCAAACTGAATACCTTCCAAATGTTGTATTTTGATATATAAATGTACTATTTAAACAGAGAGATAATAAAGAAAAATAACAAACATGTACAAATGTTCAAAAGTGCAGATGTTTCACCTGGTGAACAATTTGTTGCAGATTGCCAGCTGATGCATTCTGGGAGCTTTCCCAGGGGCTCACGTTATCTGAAATCATAAATATGGTGCTCACAAAGCATTTCTCATGCACTATCTAACATGTGACAGTAATCACCTGTGTGGAACCGCAAGCAGAACAACCTGTTCTTGCAAAAGGTATCAGATGCATGGCGGCACTTTGATCTATTTCCATTCTTAGGCTGTTTGACATGAATGCCTGGATAATGAAGTGCACTATACGACCTCCACTCCATCAGATTTCAGCGGGATTTAACATGCTGTCCACCTGCAGTGGTGCTGAGGAGCTGACTTACCTTGGCCGTACTCCAGGATGAGCTGAGTGATGTTAATGAGGGCAGAAACGTAGGGCTGTGCTGCGGAGTCCTGCAGCAGGAGGCTCTGAAGGGCTTTCATCTCCGCGAAAATGCTTCAGAAACAAAGAAAATCAACACCTCAGATCTTAAAGGTTTATCATGATCTCCCACAGAACACAATAACAACATGGTGACTTCCTTATTACATGGAAAACCCCTAAAACCAAAACCATCCTTTTTACTTCCTCGTGAAATAATTAGTGTGTTTTTCTTCCCTCTTTAGTGTGTGTGTAACCAAGTACACAAAATCTTTCCTCAGAAACATTATACATCAAAATGATTATCAGTTACATTTCATACAGTACTGGAAAAGGCAGATAAGCAGAAAACTGTCTTTGTTGAGAAAAAAAGCAAAGTTCCCATGTGAAGGATGAGGATGAGTTATGTGCAGGTTAGACACGATGTGCACACCTTGGATAGCTGTCACAGTGGGTTAGAACAGTATCTGTTTATTTTTACGTTCAATCTTACGTCCCTGCATTAATTCAATTCAATTCAATTTTATTCATACAGCGCCAAATCACAACAAACAGTCGCCTCAAGGAACTTTTTATTATAAGGTAAAGACCTACAATAATTACAGAGTAAACCCAACAATCAAAACGACCCCCTATGAGCAGCACTTGGCGACAGTGGGAAGGAAAAACTCCCTTTTAACAGGAAGAAACCTCCAGCAGGACCAGGCTCAGGGAGGGGGGGTCATCTGCCGCGACCGCGACATTAAAATTTTGAAATGTTCTAATATTTTCAGTAATTATTCTTATTTGTTCAATATCTGCTCATTTCAAGTTCCAAAAAACTGAGACAGAGTAACAAAAGAAGCAGCATCACTTACATGTGATTCAAGCTGTCTTGTCCATTGGCTTCATTGGTGCTCTCAAAATACACAGTTACTAATCTGAGTGCACCAAGCAGGTATTCTGAAGCCATTTCCGGCACAGTTTGGCGGATGATTTTCTCGGCGTTGCTCAGGACGATGATGATGGAGATGTTTTCTGCTGAAGCAAAACTTGTGTTTGGATGGAGAATGAGATTTAATGTCTCCCGAACATTCTCCAGGAAGCCCTGCTGTTCAGGAAAGGGCAGGGAGATGTTGATCGTCTGCATAGCACATTCCACTGCTCCTATTATGGCCGCTACGAAGGCTTCATCCTCCAGGCCGTGTTGCTCTGCCACCATTACAGCTCTGTTCAGGAAATCAGTGATGTTGTTCATTTTGGAAACGTACACAAGCTGATCGTCCTGGAGAAATCTTCCCATGGTCTGCTGGAGTTGGTGGAGGTCAGTCACAGAGACGGTGGAGTTTTCCCACTGAAGCATAGTGCTGAGGAGCGCCGCGACATCGGGATCGTTCATCCACTTCTCAATGAGACTGAGGCGCTGTTGAATTTGGAGCTCGGTGGACTGTAGAACGGTTGCGTTGAACTGCCCCTCAGAGCCTTCGGTGTTACTCCATGACTCAAGGTTGACGTTTATTAAGTCCAACAGATGCCGAAGAATCTCAATTGCCGTCTGGCCGATTTTACTCAGGTCGGTTTCATTCATTGAGCCGTGGAGGCTGTTTATCAGTGACTGGACCTTGTCACTGACAAACACAGAGAAATCTGTCTGTGACAGCTGTAAGGCCACTTGCATTTGTGTGATGGAAAAGATGGGATCAAGGAGCGCTGAGACTGCGCTGTCACTGCTGATGTTTTCCAGCCTTTTCAAGTACCATTCCACAAGCTCCAGATAGACCTTCTGGACATGCAAGGGGTCCATCGTCTCAGTGGTGTTTACTGGCTGCATGTTGGCAATCAACTGAATCAGACCCTCCACCACTCTGATTTCACTCATGATCTCAGTAGTGTTCATTTGGCTCTGCTCTAGGCTCATCTTGATATTGGCCAGGGTGAGTGTCAAGCTGTCTACAAGGACCGTGTTGGGACTGGAGGTGAAGTTAACGTGGGTGAAGTCACTCATAGTCTTATTGACAATTACAGGGATGAGGGAGAGGATGGCTGTGTTGTTACAGAGAGACGGTACATGTGTCAGAAAGATGCTGAACTCGTTTATTAGTCCCATAACACACTGGGCTGTTTCCATCATGTCATTCTGAGCTTCGAAACATTTCTCAGCACTGCCCATCTCCATTATATTTGCCATGAGGTTACTCATGTTGGCAGCTCGAGCTAGTGCAGCAGTGGCGTTCAGGTCCTCGATGGTCAGGTTTGACTGTGCCAGGGCGCTTTGGACACCGGACACAGTAATATTTGGTGTATTCATGACCAATTTGATAAACTCGAGGGTCTGTTTAAACGTTTCCAGGTGGGCAGTATCATTTGGTGGCAGCAGTAGGGGGAGGACGGTGGAAGCATTGCCTCCATATTCCCCAGCCCATGGAACAGAAGTCAGTGGAGCTATTTTGATGGTAACATTACCATTGGCTGTGAGCATCATGTCTAATATCTGATCCAGAGCTGTAAAGATTTCTGAAATCTCAGCCAAACAGTCCTCGCCTGGCGCGCATTCAGTTATGCGAGTCTGCAGAGCCGTGAAATCCTGAAGAAAGTGAGCAGCATCACTTTGGACTTCCTCCGGTAGCAATGCTGCAAACCTCTGGATAATAATGTCCCGGGCAACATCTGGCCCAAGCTGAGTGAGGTTTTGAAGGCTCTCAGGTGTGAGGAGGTCGACAAGCTTCACGGAAGGCAGGCGGAAATCGATGGCTTTAGCCGTGATGTTCTGACCACTTGGTAACATGACATGTTCAATTTTTTGCAGCCTACAGAGAGAAACCAGAAATTCTTGGATCTGGTGTATGTACCCGAGGATGATGTTAGTTGGGTCACCGTTTGGAGAATCTATCAGTGTCTTCAGCAGCTCCACAGCACTGATGATGGCTTCTTCAAAGCCTGCTGAGGTCTGGTTGGTGAAAGGCTGAATTGCTTTTATGAGACGGTGCACTTCATCAGGATGGAGGTCTTGAGAATAGGTCAGCAGAGTGTGTCCCATGATTTGGGGGAGAGACAGTGTGAGATTAAACTCCAAAGAGAGGAACTGCCTGATCAGCTCTTCCACTTCCGACATGTTTGGATGCGTCTGATTGACAGTAAACACACCATGTCTGAGTCTGCCGAGCTTCGCGGCTACACCGTGTATTTCAGAGGCATCAAATGGACGCTCGCCGCTGAGCAAAGGCACAAGCGGCGACAAGCCCACGGACTCTAACAGGTGACCAATGTGGGGCATCATGTCGTCTGGGTTGGTGATGTTTTGGTTGGGAGCCCTGGACATCATACCGAGGAAGCCGTTCAGGTTATACGTCAGATTAATCAGGTAGTCGGAGAGGACATGACCGCCTGTTAATTCCTGCTGCACATATGAGGCTGTCAGGTTTTGATAGATGTCGCCGTACACGTGTTGCAGTAGATTCACGGATCCTTTGAGCCAGCTGCACAGAAAGAGAAGAGTGGACAGAACAGGCTGCCTTTTTAAAGGTTCAGTAACAACAATAATACAGAGAAATGAGCTTTAACTCAATAATACAGTTTAACTAGTCGCATCTGCTCACCAGCACCTCTGAAGCTCACAGATCAACATGCTATCATTCAGTGGGCTAAAGTGCTGTAGCATGTTTGTTAGCTGGTTCAGACTTCAGAGTCTTGAAACCACACTGAGGCTGGTAATCAAACTCAAAAGCCGGCAGCCATGACAGTCGCACACATTCAGAATGATGGACATTTGTACCAATCAGAGAGAGGCAGTCGCCCCTGTGTTCAGTGCTAATTTAATCTAACTGTAGCTACTTACCTAACAAACAGATAAGAGAACCAAATCAACGCTTTGCCAGAAAAAAATCAAGAACAGAGACGATAATTCAATTCTAAACCACACAATCAATCAAAACTCAAAATCTCTGTCACTCACTTGACAAGGGCGTCGCTCGGTGACAACAGAGCGTGACTCACTATTTCAACAAACCGTGGCCAGGACAAATCAGCGCCGCAGTGAACGGCTGAGTCGTTCATGCTGAAAGAGCCTACAAAACAATGCATGCTGGGAATAAGTTCCATTTGCTGGGTTATTAAACTGTAAGAGAAGAGAAGAGAAGAGAAGAGAAGAGAAGAGAAGAGAAGAGAAGAGAAGAGAAGAGAAGAGAAGAGAAGAGAAGAGAAGAGAAGCTGAACTCACAGTTTGCCGGCTGAGTCGTGACATCAGGGCTGTAGTTTAAAACCCAGTAAGCCATGTAGAAGTAGTCCTTCACTGTGGGCCAACAATCACTGTTCTCAATTCTTTCTCCAAGACGGATCAGGAACCCGACAAAACTACAAACAAACATGTCTGAGTCAGTAATATAATAACACACACACACATTATCTGAAATACATTTTCATCCACTGCATTCACTGAAGTGGGAAGTTTGCATTGTCCTGTTGGCCTTAAATGTAGCCACCAGAACAAAGTTTATGGGACCTGTTTCTTATGCACGAATGAAATCGTGGAAGCACAAAATCAACAGTGAGTCGAGACCTTTCTTGAAGAGTTCCAGCATTAATCTGGGTGTTGTTGTCAGGCATCCAGTTCTTCCAGTATTCTCCAACCATCTCCTCGCTCACGCTGTACAAGAGCTCCGTGAGCTCCATGCTGTCTCCGTACAGCTCGTGCCACTCAGACAGAATCATGGGAAGCGACGCGTTAAAGTCGGCTCGGCCTGTGAGCGTGTAGTACACATCTTGTCCCTGGAGATAATAATAACCAAAATATAAGACAACAAGAAATAGTTATTAAAATAATAATAGCACCACAAAAGCATGCTTAGAAACATATTAATGCAGTATTTTTATGTTTATGTTCAGCAGGAAGCGAACTAGAGATGGATCAAGACTTTTATGTAAGTATGGAATAATATAGCAAGGCAGCTTGTTTATTTATTTATTGTTTACCAGAAGCTACACAAACAAAAGCAGCTTGTACCTTTTGAATCGAGGGCATCCAGTCCGACAGTAAAGCCTGTTTCAGGCTGCTGCTGCTGGGGCAGATCGCTGCTCTCCACACTTCAGTTTTTATGCTATTGCTGGATAGGAACCACTCCAGGGGAGCCAGAAGTTCTTCACAGGTTACATTCCCGGGTGACATCGTCTGGTGAAACAGAAAACACCATCTAATTAGTCTTTGTTCACTTTCTCATCCTCCCCAAACACTATATAACATCAGTCCCCGTCAGCATCTTGGAGTCTGCTCTCACCGAAGCAACCTTCCCTCCTCCCATCACAACACTATTTTACAATGAACAAAGGACAACAACAGCTAGAGTTTCACAACTTACTGCTACAAAAGCCTTGAGCCAGACACTTAAAGGCTAAAATGACAATGAAAAGCTCAGCTGGCAGAGACGAGTCACCAGATCATATATGTGAAATGACATAAGGTGAGTGAATCAGGTCCAGCATACCTTCACAACAACTTCCATCACACTGTCAAGGACACGGCCCAGCCAAGCGCTCGTCTCAGACTCGTTTGTCAGCAACATGTGATACATCATTTGGAGCTGATTAGCATCTTTCAGGACGTTGCTTAGAATTTCTGCAAACACGAGAACGAAACAAAGGCGATGCGGGACGATCGTGAGAACATTCGATCTCGGGTTGGGCTAAAGAAGTACATTCATCTTCAGCACAAGGGTTTTTTTTCACCAGTGTGTCTATCTTTGATTAGTCCTGTGAGAAAGGCTGTGAGAATTTGTCTTATTCATATCTTGATTATGTAGTATGCAAGTTAATTGATGTAGCGATAATTTAAGGCAGCCCTGTGAGTGCACAGCTTCTTGTGTTGCTCTCTTCGTGCAGAACGTGTCTGCTGTTTTTATTTTAGTTCATATTTTCCCATCAGAGGTCTAAGAAGCACCAACAGGGAGCAGAAAATGCTGGAAATGAAAGTGAAACCTTCACCATGTGTTCCAGTTAAAGGTTCCCGCAGGAGAGCCCTCACTGTAAACATCATGTCTTGTAGTCATACCCTCTGCGGTGTCCATGGTGACTGTTGCCAGCGTCATGGACTGAAAGGCAGTTCGAAGGATGCTCTGGACAACCGCATCCACCTCAGGCACCAGCTGCACAAACTCCATCACCGCCTGACCGATGTTCAGAAAGCTGCAAAGCAAGAAGAAACAGACTCAACATGAAAGAACAAACTGTTGTGTCCAAAACTTCAGAACAAGCCGGCAGGAGAACACTACGTTCTACGGACATCAAAGAAGAAGGTTTGAATAGTCTGGAAAATTAAATAAGTTATATGGCAAGTGTCTGGATTAAGTTTGGTTCTACAGTTTAAAGTCCAGCACTTAGTTAATATCATAATAATAATAATTTCATTCATGTTGCTTTTTTAACATTTTTCTGGGACCTTCAGTGGATTGACTTTGCAGTATGACCTTAGATGGGAGAACCCTGTACTCACAGCTCCTCCTCGGTGCTCTGCGGCTCTGTTTCCACGCTGCGTCGGACCCTCGTCATGTTGGCGCCGTCTGGTGCTCCTGAAGGTAAATCTCCAGTCAGACTTTGCAGCATTCGTCTGGTAAAGCGCACGTCGTGTTCAGCAACCTCATGACTCCAGGCTCGGAGAACCTGGGAATAACACAAACACAAACCTCATCAAAGCAGGAATATTGTTATGGCATGGCTGAATGAATCTCCTCGGGGTTTCTGTGCAGGTGCATGCTGGGAGCTGCTGTTGCTTCCAGTTAAGAAAACAAATGAGAAGCATTTGAAACAATGAGAAAACACCCAAAGCACAAAGCACTCCAAAGGGAAGCAGATAAAATGGCTCCCACCAACAACAAAGAGATGACTCGTTGCTTTTATAAGTGATTCCCTCTCTTCGTGCAGATATGATGAACATACCTGCTTCGCCACTTTTCCGGGGCAGATTGCCTGCAGAACCGTGTCCACAATCCCTGAGCTGCATGCAGCCGCTGACCAGAAGATACTGCTGTTCTCACACAAATAAGAGCGCACCACATCTTTGTCCAGCATCAGGCCGACAGCCTAAAATAGAGAATGATGGACACGTGCTTCACTTTTAACTTCACTTAAGACCCTGCATGTCCTTCACAGCTGAGTATCAACAGTTGTTAACAGCGCTGCTTCCACATCTTTGTGGAAGTGAGTGAATATTGGACCACAAGCATCTTAACTGGGTGAAAATCAGGATTTTCTCCCGTTTCAAAGACGATGTTCTTGTTTTAAATGAATGTTTTGGGTCCATGTTTCTGACATTTACATGTCAAATGTCTACATATGAGTTATTACAGTTCAATAAGGGCACAGACAGTACAAAAGTTTAGTACAATGTGTTTCTATAGCAACTGAATAGGTGATGTCATCGATAGGTAATGCAGAGGGATCATAAACCTTTTCTTGGAACTGGACTGGCTGCATGAATAACTCTTTACTGTAAGACCAGCTTAGCAACCCGAAGAGACAACTGATGACTTTTTTATTTTAATCTAATAATTTGAAATATTTTTTAGCTGTTCACAGGGAATAATTGTTATTATACTGCATAGAACCGTGTTATGAATTATTGTATAAAGATATGCACCTTATCCAGAGGTATCCTGTAATCCAGCACATCTTCTACTAGGTATTTCATCACTGTACCTAGTGAGTCATTCGTGACCAGTTCTCCAAGGGCGATGGTGACATCTAGGAAGAATTCAATCACATTGTCAGATATTAGCATGCGTGGGTAATGCATGTTCTATTTACAGTAAAGGAAGTGGTGCATAATTACTTTTTCCAGGCCAGTGTGTAACATAGTTGATGACATTGATGCTTCCAGCAAGAACCGGATGAACCTTGGAGAGTGAGCCATTGGTCTCAGGGATATTGTTCTGGATCACATCCACAATGCTGAAGAGACAACGACAGAAACATTAAGGGAGCAAACATCTAACAGAGCTACTGATTAAATGCTGAAGTCACCATTTATATTTAGTTCGACCCAGCACCTTTAAGCTGTTTTTATTTTCCTACACACACCACATTCACACCTTAGTTCAGCTGCCTTCATTTCGTTTGTTACTGTTGCATCACTGTCTTTACCTCTGCAGGTTCCTGAGGAGGCCTTCAGCGTTGCTCAGCCACTGCTCAACACCATCACCAGAGAAGAACTGTGGAAGAGCTAGAAGGCTATCCCACAGCAAAGGGTCATTTTGCAGTTGAGCAAACAAGGTCAGCGATCCCCCAGCCACCTTTATCATGTCCTCTGGTTTGGTCAGCATCAACTCTGTCAGCATCTAACAGGCACAGAACGTCCAAGTCACGAAGAAGCATCGTGCATTTACCAAAAAAACAGTGTGCTGATTACAGTCAGCTGGGAGGAGTGACGCAAACACACCTGGTCGAGTGTGTAGAGGGAGACTTCGAGCACGGTGCTGTTGGTCATGCAGAACATGAACACACCGTAGGTGAAATGATCCGGTGAGCTTTGGTTCAGCAGGGGCAGAGCCACAGTGCAAAAGGCCCTCTTCAACAGGTTCGCCGACTCCTGCAAAATTCATGTTATTATTAGCAAATATAATAATACAGCTGGATTGTTCACACAATATTATTAGAATCTGTGAATGTATATGGAACTTTTTTAAGCAGTGTCAATTATACCTTCACATTTCCACGATAATGAACAGCAACAGGCTTTATCCCCCAAAACAAGTGAGTAACAGCAGCAAAGCTGTAAGGCCGAAATTAATAACCTCTATGTTTTTAGGGATCCTGAATCAGTGTTCTTATCAGTGCCTTGCAGTGGTTCATTCACCTGCCATGTGAAAAAGCTCCAGGAGAGGAGACACAAATCCCTAGAAAGCTTGTGTCGGGCATCTGATGTAAAACGTGCGCTAAACCACACGTGCAGATCCGTCCGTGTCTCTATTTCTGCCCAGCTGTAATTACCTGTAAACACCAGGAGCATCCCTATCCTGGTATCTGCTTCTGCTGTGACCAGCATGAACATGACCGCAGATCATAAATGTATCTATACTTGAAATCTGCGTTTACGACATAATTACGGACACGTGTAGAAAAATGCCCATTTTTGTCGTCACTGCTGTGACGCAGCTTGAGCTTTGAATGTGAGAACAGACTGAACACATGAGCTATCAAATCTTAACACAAACTGTCCTTCTTCTGAGGAACAAATCCTTCTGTTATTTTAACAATACTCACCTGATTTTCCAAACCACTGCTACTGAACAAAGTCCTGAGAGTGTCATCTTCAAGACTGCCTTCATAGGGTGAACCTTTAAAAGCAAGAAGGTAAAAGTGGAACCTGATCAACTTGATAAAGAGCAGATGGCACAGCCATGATGTGAGGGTGTAAAACAGCTTTATTGCTACTAATTTGTATCTAAGAATGTTAAATGGTTTATCAAAGTTATGTGATGTTTAAATAATTCTTTGCAAACACAGACTATGACTTTCTTTCATCTTATTGAGCCACAGTTACAAAAACCCACTTCCACCCTGAGCTGTAGAGGATCATTTTACTGGGAAACCTCCACACGTGCATGTCCGCCGAGTAACATACCCAAAATGTCCAAGACTTTAAACAGTTCTTCTTCTTCTTTGGTGACGTTAGTGGGGAGCAGGTTCAACAAATCCCCCACCTGACTGAGGTTGTCCAGTGGAGAGCTGTCTGTCACAGACCTGTTAAACAGGCACAGGTAAAGTAATGAGTAGTTTCTATAAGGTGATGTCAAAGTTTCATCTTTCTGCGTTAGAACAGGCGAGTGGTTGCCGAGCACCAGGAGCTGAAACATAACCGATACATGTTGTTGTGTGCTAAAAAATGTTTTTCTTTGTTAATGATGCTTGTTTGTACCCTGCTATCTACCATGCAGTCCTATTTACAGTACACTGGTTGGCTGAAGTGAAACCTGACTCTGCGACACCGGTCAGTGAAACGAGGCCGAACTTGGAAGCTTGACAAACAGGTTTTTCGAGCAGCTGCCATCATTCCCGTTCTGGGAATTTGAGTTCAACAAACATGCAGAGAATGACATTTGTTAGCACTGCTGAACAACAACAGAAAAAATGCAGGGAGGTTCATCAAACTCAAAAGTCCGTGTCCATCTGGCTCAACGTGCTGACAGACAAAGACGGTGGAATATTTCTCAGGCCACTTTTTTTCAATCATGAAATGTAACAGCAAAGGGTTAAGATCACTACACATCCTCCATGGGGAAAGCCTGTTGTTGTGCTTTCTTGATCACACACTGACTAATCCTCTTATGTGATGCTGAGGTGTGTCCCACCTCTGAGATTTAAGGATCTGTAACTCAAGGTCAACAGAATTTGAACAGATACAATAGAGTCTGCACTGATGAGCAGGCACCTTGATTTCCTCGACTTTGATGCTGTCGGTTCCACCAGGTGAGACGTGTTGCGGCAGCTGCTATCTGTGTTGCACATGAGGGTCTGGAGGAAGGGAAATAAGCCTGTGCTGGGCAGGTTCCGGGGAGCCACGTAACCTAGAAGACACGTGAGAAGGTTTCACTTGAGTGATGCTGGGAAAGGCGGAATGCTGCTGGATCACACGTGTGAATGTTACACTGAGCACGAGAAGCAATGGTACAAATACAGCTTTAAGAGGAGACCCCATCTGTCTCAGTACCTGTGTAACATCTGTCCTTTCAGTCACACAACAATCTGAACTATTGTATCCGAACAAAAGAGACGTGAGGATTAACTCGGGCCTGTGATTATCGTGGTCACTTTTGATTGATTGCCATGACGTGCTAGGAAAAGATTATGAAAGCTAGAGACGAACTTTGTCATGTACAGTCATTCTTTGTCACTATGGAAAATGATCCGAGGCTCCTGCTGGTCACCCAGGCTTACTTCTGGCCTTTTCCCAGCTAGTATAAAATAAAATTCCCACGAATAAGTATTTCATAGGCGAGAAGAGGTTCTACTTGTGGGAATCTGACACACTGAGTTATTAAAGTTCAAGTGAATTCCCAAATCTGATCCACCAAAAAAAGGCAAAAAAAAAACTAAAGTGGGAGGTCAACTAATTATATGAAATCATTGCTTTCTATGGTGGCCATTATTACAGGTAAGAAAAGATTTACTAGATATACTACATACATGCTCCACACATTATATTCGTGTATGGAAGGCCTCTCCTTCAGCACCTACAGCAAGTGCAGAGTAACTGTGACGTGAGCAGGTTTTCAAAGATAAAGGAGAACAAACACCATGCTAACAGTGATGGGATCGGCTCAAATCTGAAGGACTACTGATGTTTGAATTTGCCCTTGCATTTGTTAACCCTGGTGTGTACCTTTGACCTTTGAAGATGACGGAAAAAAGTCTTTAGTTTGACAAGTTTTGAGAGCAGCCTTTATGGAAGGGTTAGGGTTACATAATGTTCAGTTTACTCACTATGCACAGAAGCATTATTTTAAATACTCACATGTTTCTTTCACAATGGGAGGGAACTGCTGGCGGGTCACAGCAAGGATGATGAAAATGATCAGCGGCCAGGCGATCAAAGTCAGGGACCAGACCTGAAACGCAACGCATTTCAAAACTTTGAAAAGAACATTTTATTTCAGGAAAACTTCGTTTTTTCTCTCTTTCTTAGGCAATGAAAAATAAAATTGAGCCTTTGAATGTCACTCACTGGCTTTCTAATGATTGTGAGTCCATTCTTCCAGAGAAGGAGCTGGAATTGCCGAAACAAGGCCATCAGTGCTGGAGGAGTCTGAAATATGGAAACAATATAACAAAAACTACACACACATGCATTTTAACATGTGTGTGTGTGTGTGTGTGTGTGCGTGTGTGTGTGTAATGGACTGACTTTTTAATATTTAATATTGTTACAGTATATGATAAGACAAATTCACTAATAATGGCTGAACAAACAAACATGGGAAGGTCAGCTGGTTATGTAAAAGCATTGTTTGCCATGCTGAGATAGATAGATAGATAGATAGATAGATAGATAGATAGATAGATAGATAGATAGATAGATAGATAGATAGATAGATCCAAAGGCATTAACAACAGTATTTTATACAGTATATTAGGAACAGTGGCAGTTTCTAAAAACATCATGGCCAAAGATGCCCACTGTCTCTGTCTCTGACACGAGAGGCCTGAAGATTACTGCGTCTTTGGGCACACAGGGGTGCGACGGGCACTTTCACCGGTGGGGGCAGCTAAGCTAAGAAGATAAAGTGTCTAAGAGCCCACATTTAAAGCATTTGAAGTACATTCCTGTTGTTTCTTGTTTGTTTGTTTTTTATGGGTCACATCAACTGTAAATTCCCGTCAATGCCCAGAAACGTATACTAGTACTGCTACTAATACTGCCAATAATAATGCTGACAATCATATTGTGATCGCAGAGTAGCTAATAACGTAAGAAACCCACTTCACACCCACCTCACAGCCGCGTTCCTTCTCACTGGTCAAATGATTGGTTATTCGACTGTCGCTCGCAGATCTGCCGGGGAGGGCATGGTGCCAGGGCCCCCCTAGCAGGATGCGCTTTCCATCAGTTGTTCACAGCAGTAAAAAGAAATAAAATCACGCTCAGAACCAGAAAAATAATCCTCGCCGTAAGTGCTGAAACAAAGGCAACTTTAACCTCTCTGTCGCCCGTCCTGTGTGCGCGCGTGAAAAGGTGAGTGCGGCGAGAAAGGGGCGTGTCTTCCACCTGCACCTGCCAGTGTGCAACAATAGAAGAAATGCATGACTACTTGGAAACATATCTACTGGCATAAGGAAGGGTGTGACTTTAACACTCATAAGTACATTATTAAGGCTGATGTCTGTAACTCAGAGACACGCACCGCTGCTGCGCTCTACATCTCCACCGATTTGCCCTTTTTTTTTGTTGCCATAAATGATAAATATTAATTGAAAAGTTGCGTTCGTCTTTTCTCCTGCTGCTTAAGTTTCTCTGAGCAGTTAACCAGAGTCTTTAAACCTGGCTAAAATGATTGTGAGGGAGATAAACGTGTTACTCAGATTTCAGCCTACAAAGTTGCACACTGAGAGCTCAGCTTGGTCTCGAATAACACTCGATTATCAAACTCCGTGGGTGTTGTCGGGAAGCCGAAAGTCTCCACGGGGAAAAGGCACAATGTTGGGAGGCCCACGGGGAACAGTTAACACACATACACAATGCTGCTCTCATTTTTGTACTGTATTTATCAGCAGGAGTATGAACATCCTGCACATGTCTTCAAAATCTAGGCATGAAGATTCAGTGTCACCCAATCTCTTTAATGACTTTCATTGGTTATGCAGGCAGAGTTATGAATGCTGATTCTTTTCACTTTAAAAAAAGAGCTGCAGAACAATGGGCAGCAGACGTGACGGGCTGGGCCATTTCACCTGTTATCATGAAGCAGCCATACTGGTTTGTTCTTGCAGTCATGTGCTGTAAAGTATCAGCCTATTTTTAGCTTAGTATCCTACCACAGGAGGATACTCGTCACTGGCTACTGGAAACAAGTCACCAGTAACACTCTCTTTTTGACTTTTCCACTATAATATAGTGAAAATAGCTTAAAATGATAAGTCTGATTACTTTGAAGCAAAACGTAAAGAAATGACGGGTGGCTCAAGACTTTTTCAAAGTACTGTATAAGCATGCCAACAACAGAATAATCACAGGAAATAATACAACAGAGGTAATTATGATACAGATGCAGCTTTAAAGTCATTATACAAATACATTTATGTAAAAAAAAAACAATTAAAAATCTTTAAACTTCACCCATTGATGAATCTGCTTAGCTGTGAACATAAAGTGTCTGTATACTGGTGGAATAGGCACTCCTTAACAATATAAAGATAAATATATGTTTATGTTTTTATAATATATAAACTTATTTTTTGTCACGTTTTAAGTCACCTGAAGCATCTTTATTAAAAACCTAAATTATACATGTACTGTAAAAAGAAATGTATTCGACCTGTGGCTCATGAATTCTGCTGTGTGGATGAATAATAACATGAATAATATTCTGAAACATAGAACTAACCCTAACCCCTGCAAAGCCGTTTGTGCAGAAGCAGTTTGATGGTTGTGTCGTTTGGCTCCTTCGTGTCATACTGATCATATTTTTGTGACATTTTTATTTGCGGTTTAGAAAAATTAAGGCTGAACAAATTAGGCATTGTGAACTCTCCCTGTTATTTACAATGTAAAGTTACTGCTTTCTGTCACCTTTCCTACCAGTCTAATATTTCTAAGATCATAATGAAATGATGGATACGAACATAAAAATGTGAAGAAAAAAAAATGCAATTGTTTGTGCATCGTGACAAGACACTTAACAAAAACCTTTATAGGCTGAAAACTTGGTTTTGTTTTACTTCCTTAAATTCTGCTTCACAGTATCATTTCTGATAATAAAAAAACTTATTCTTGAAATGTTAATAGCTTATTTTTAGGTATTTCAGCACCAAACCTGACTATTCCAATCACACTGGATGTAAAATGAGAATACACCCACACAACACGTTATGTTCCATTAAAAAAACGGCTCCCATGAAGGATGCACACAACCTGAAAACATACAACCTAAACCATAAGCAGCTTTATTATTGAAAATAATATTAATACATGTTTGGCAGCCCTGTCTTGACCTTTTCAGTGGCACTTGCTGACCTGACAAGGTCGCGTGTGAGGTCAGGAAGTGCACCTTTGCACTGGAACCATGAAAAGTAAAAAAAATCTCTCGTGTGTCTCTGAACACTGCGTTTGGCACTTGTGCAATCAGGCTCTCAGCAGTTACATCAATAAACGATTTTCCAGTGCGTGGGCTGTTCGCATTCTCTCTCAGTGTCCCCACAGAAACGGTTGTACGTGGTTTTGGGGTCAAAGCCCAGAATTTCCCTTTCTTCATGGATCCGGAAGGAGAAGGTGGAAACTGATGTTCCTATAAAGAATCTGCAAATACACAAATATCTCATTTAAAAGAAAGGTGCAGTAAATATAAGTAAACGGTGCAGTTCTCCCTGCGCGGCACACAGAGAGAACTGCATGAGTCACTCTGACTGGTTCTTCAAGTGAAAATATGTTGTACGGGCAGGTGCACATGACATCCGAACTGGTTTTTCCACAGAAACCCATCAGAAACAACACGGCACTGGCATTATCCTAAAAAAATAAACATCATCATATCTACACAGTGCGTTACATTTAGACAGCTGAAGGTGTTTGGCTGCTGCGTGACAGCATTTATCTGTGAGTATGGAGGCTGCCTGAGCCGCCTGCTGAGGCTGCTCCAAGTCCGATCTTTATTAATACAGAGCTACATTAACACCACAGTCTAATGACCACAGGCTCACAGTGATGATGCCAACAGGCAGCTATAATGTTCATGACATTAAAACTCACATGAGACTTTACTATTAATGAAAGTTTGAATTAATGACAACAAAAGCTTAATTACTTGCAGTTAACAAATTAATTATTAACATATTAAATTAGGGGTGGGCGATATGGCTCAAACATAATATCGTGATATTGCAGAGCATTTTGACGTTAACGATAACTTTTGCCATATAACAACCAAACCCTCCTGAAATCATAGTTACTCATTTGATAAAATTAGCAATACTATATAAAAACTACAAAAAACAAACAAAAAAATGGTTAATTTTACTCCAAATACTTTATTTAGTAAAGTATTCAGTCAAAGTGCAAAAAATAAGAATTATCCTTCTATTATTTGGAAATTGTGACAGCTCGGGTAATAAAAAACGCTTGCTTGATTTATCATACGGGGTACAGCTGGCGAGCGATAAATATGTAATTTTGTTTAATGTGATGCTAACAAGCTGCCTAATAAGAAGTATTATGGGATACTGAATGCATACCTTGCATGGGCACAGATCCACTGGTCAATTATGGCCACTCCTCCATCTTTGAGGAGCTCCAGGTCTTCTGTGGACGGCTCAAACCGAACCATGTCAGGCAGCAGCTTTTTCAGCTCCTTCAACTCTGCAAATTACAGATTACAAAGGATAATAAAATCAGCTGCTTCTTTATCCGATTATATTTTATTACAGAATATTAACTATTGTCCTCGACAGCAACAAAATAGCATTATAACCCTTCACTAATATCTCAAGATGCAAAACAAGAACCCCTCAGTGTGTTAGTGTGTCGGTACCTTCGTCATCTGCATCTGTCGCAACAAACACTTTGTCGAGTTTGTGTTTTTTCATCAAGCTGCGGATCTTTTTGGCAGCTCCCTTCAGGCTGGCCACGTCCTCTCTGTGACCCCAGATGAAGTCCTTCCGGCGCAGGTGGACGCCCAGATACGGGCCCCCTTTAGCTGAGCCAGGTTTGGCCTGAGGAGGAGGAATAGCAGACTTCTGCTGAGATGTGGCTCACAATGGAAAATGGTCATCAGTACAAGTCCATAAATATGCCATAATAATATATACTGTTACCTTCATGCGAGTCCAGTCCTCGCTGTATAGCGTATGGTCTCGTTCATCTGTGGAGTTCAGGTGTCTGGATCTGAAGTCATCCCCTATGAGTCGCAGGTGCTTTGCAAAAACCATGCTGCGGCGAGTCTACATGGAACACAGACCCCAGCTTACAGGCAGCAAAGTGTGCTTCATCCCCCCCATTATAATTCATTTTAATAAGAATGCAGTGATGCTGCAGAAAAAGTCTAGGAAGAGCGATCTTAACTAACCTGAAATCTGTAGGAACAAATGGATCAAGTCCTACTACAGGTTACTTACATCCCAGTAATCCTTCCCAGCATAGTGATCATGAAGGAGCGTCTCTGCTCGATCGAGCATAACCGATCTGCAAAACAACAGCACGCAGAGCAGGATTATCGCTGCAAGTGTCATAAAACCTGAGCGAGCTGGAAGAAACAGCTGAAGAACAAGGAAGTCAGATCAGATTTACTCCTTTAAAAATAGTTATTGTGTTACCATATGATCAGCTACATGTTGACACAACCTCATCCTGGTATCATCTACCATCTTTCATCTTAATCCGTAACCTGCATTACACTCCAGGAATAGTAATTATTGTTAATTATTTAGTGTTGCTTTTATCAGCTGAAATAAAGTAAACTTTAGTTTTCTTTTAAAGATGGGATTGTAAGACAATAAAAATCCTGTAAGATAACCTACGACGGACCCCAGCGTGTGCTCTTGCATAAAAAACTGTGTATGGTTGGTGGGCTTTTGTTGCTGTTGTTGATTAGCATGTCACTCTGTAAACTCACGTCACTGTGATGTTTTTCTGAAGAACCGGGGCCATGATTGACGCGTGGCCTTGAGCTGATAAACATGTTACATTTCGAGCTCTCGTCTCCTCATATCCCCAAAACCAGCCCCTAAGAAACGGACAAAATCTGTGAGTAATATGTCATTTGTTTTTAATATAATATATTACACATTTTAAAATGCTGTTGTTGATTCTGTGTTTTCTCACCTGTAGAAGTTATGTTTATCTTTGGAGTACATCAGCTTATCGATGCACGGCCGCTCATCAACCTTTTCCTCCCATTTCCCATCAGTCCATCCCTCGGCGTAGCTCTGCAGTACCAGAACCTGGTCTATAAACGGGCCTCCATTTTCTGCACACAACAGAACACACAAAAATGGGTTCTGCTTCTAAACATGTAAACAGCTCTCTGATTTTAAAGCTTAACGATCACAAGCCATAAACAAATAATTTGCAATTTATATAATTTTTACGTTTGTATAGCAGCCAAACAGAAACTCTTTCAGAAAATGCAATCTGGTCTACATCGCCATCCAAAAGCTCACCAGCGATGAATTCTTCATACTCAACGACAGGCACGTTGGCCTGCAGGCTGGTGAGGCTGAAGAACTCTCCCCACGGGATACGGATCTGGTGGAGATTGGGGCTCTGCCAGTGGTAAAGGCGACCCCACGGGGGGAGCACCAACACCCAGTCATCCCCGTCCTTCCTCAGCGTCTTGACCAGTGAGGCCATGCGGATGTAGACATCTCGTCGCAGATTGAAACCCTCTGGAGGGTTTACGTCATACAAAAGGTACCTGCAGATACCAGACAACAGCATAGGACACTGTTGTTATAATGTAGCTAATATATTCCAAATTCTCTATTTGAAACGTTATAGAAGCCATTACTGTAGCAATGTGTTCTTTATGTTGGATCATGATTACACCAGTGTGAAGAAGCACTTACACGCTGATGTTTTTGTAGTCACAACCTGACCATCAGTACAACTAACTGTTAGACCCTTCAGAAGCTGCAGTGCGCATGCTCTCACCCTCAGTAACTCCATAAACGTAAACACAAACAAGAATGAATGAATGACTGTAACCCTACAGTCCACCTCTACGCGGGACGCCGCTATCGCACAATAACGCTGTAGATCAACACGGATTTGTCTCATTTATATGGAAGAAGTCATTAAAGTCAAACTTATTTCAATGGTCAGATTTGACAAAGACACGAGGCTTTCCATCATCAGTCAGATCCACCGGGATATCAGCACGAAGGTGAAAGATCGAGACACACCACGAAACTTTGGTACAAAGAAACAAAGCATGTGCGGTTAAACGAACGACTGCTTTCAAATGTACGTTAGCTTCCACAGTTAGCCTGCCGTTACTCTGCAAACTCACCGCAAGTCCCTGGCGGCAGCGACGGGAACGGTGACCGTGTGGCTCGCACTGAACACGCTGTCAGTGCCTCCTTCTTCAAACGCCGACAAAGCGACGAAAGCTGAGAGCAAGAAGGAGCTGAGAGAACACGCTGACGCGAAGAGCATCAGCGGTCTACTCACTGCTCTCTGCGCCATGTTTCCTCTACGCCACGCACTTCCGGAAGCGTCTGCACAGTTGCCGAGCAACCACGCAACCGTCACCGACAAGGCTAGTGTGGCTCTTTTTCAGGTTTGTTTGAGGGGGCAATTTGGCAGGTGGTGGAACTCTAAGATTAGAATTACTGAGAAATAAGTCAGATAACTATTGCACTACTTTAAAACATTATAAGGGTTTGGATTCTTGGATGCAAACTATAAAGAAATGAGGAATGACTCTTGTACAGAACTGTATTGTGGGAGACATTTATTGAACAACAGCAGTTCAAATGACAACAAAAACAGCTTCAGGCCCTGAGTCACATGTAGATTTTCCATTTTAAAGGGATGAATTTAAAAAAATAAACTGATAAAAGTTTAATATCTTAAACATTTTTTCTTGTCGCTTCAATAAATAACTAAAATTGTTTTGTCCCTGGAAATAACATTTAATATTCTTCTCCTTCCTCATCTTCATCAAATGAATCAATCCCCACCTCTTCATAATCCTTCTCCAGAGCAGCCATGTCTTCTCTGGCCTCTGAGAACTCTCCTTCCTCCATGCCCTCCCCAACATACCAGTGAACAAAGGCTCTCTTGGCGTACATGAGGTCAAACTTGTGGTCCAGTCGGGCCCAGGCCTCAGCGATGGCCGTGGTGTTGCTCAGCATGCAGACAGCCCTCTGCACCTTGGCCAGGTCTCCACCGGGAACCACAGTCGGGGGCTGGTAGCTGATTCCCACTTTGAAATTTGTGGGCAACCAGTCCACAAACTGGATGGTGCGCTTGGTTTTGATGGCTCTAATCGCAGAGTTGACATCTCTGGACACCACATCACCACGATACAGCAGACAGCAGAACATGTATTTACCATGACGAGGATCACACTTCACCATCTGATTGGCCGGCTCAAAGCAGGTGTTGGTGATGTCAGCCACGGACAGCTGCTCATGGTAGGCTTTCTCAGCAGAGATGACTGGGGCATAGGAAGCGAAAGAGAAGTGGATACGAGGGTAGGGCACCAAGTTGGTCTGGAACTCTGTCAGATCAACATTCAGGGCTCCATCGAAGCGAAGAGAGGCTGTGATTGAGGACACAATCTGGCTAAT
>VOQJ01004283.1:0-18688 GCA_015052665.1 Apistogramma diplotaenia
CCCCACCCCCCCCCCTCTATAAAAAAAAAGCCCCCCCCCCCCCCCAAAAAAAAACAAAACAAAACAAAACAAACTTAACCTTTAATGTTATGTGGACAATATAGTGGAAGAAATCAGTCATCCCTTCACCCTGACCTCCTCCCCATGCAATTTACGTGCATCTACAACTGCATCATCTCACTTCCTCCTTTGTTCCTCTGCTAATGTGCCTGTGGCTTATTTGTTGTAGGCTGTACTATTTTTATTCTTTATCCTGCTGTTGTAACACAACCATTTCCTTGTGGGATTTGTGGAATACTGTTGTAATGAAACGATTGTGACTTGTCCTAAGCTGCTTGCTTGGGTTTCGTTTTTATTAGAGGACAACTTTTCATTTTTCAGTTGTAAAAAGCTCGATTGTTGATATATGTGGAGAAAGTTCTTACATGTCAACGGACTGAAAGAGCCGGGATTAAACTGTCTTTTTATACTATATTGCCAAAGGTATATTCACTCATCCATCCACAATCATTGAATTCAGTTGTTCCAACCATTGCCATGGCGACAGGTATATAAAATCTAGCACCTGGGTGTGCAGACTGCTTCTACAAACATATGTGAAAGAATGTGTTGCTCTCAGGTCTACAGTCAACTGTTAGTGGTATTACAACAAATAGAAAGACAGCAACTCAGACATGAAGTGGTGGTCCATGCAAAATCACAGAGTGGGGTCAACAGATGCTCATAGTGCACACAGGTCACCAACTTTCTGCTGAGTCAATCACTACAGACCTCCAGACTTCATGCAGCCTTCAGATTAGCTCAAGAGCAGTGTGCAAAGAGCTTCGTGGAATGAGTTTCCATGGCCGAGCAGCTGCATCCAAAGCTTACATCACCCAGCACAAAGGCAAAGCATCAGATGCAGTGCTGTGACGCATGTTGCCACTAGACTCTTGAGCAGTGGAGACAGGTTCTCTGGAGTGATGAATCATGCTTCTTTGTCTGGTAATCTGATGGATGAGTCTTAATGATTTAGCATACCAAGACGTTTCGGACAATTTCATGCTCACAGCTTTGTGGGAACAGTTTGGGGATGATCACTTCCTGCTCCAACATGAACCAGCGCACAAAGCAGGTCCATAAAGACATGGATAAGTGAGTTTGGTGTGGAAGAACTGGACTGGCCTGCAGACTGACCTCAGTCTGACAGAACACCTTTGGGATGAATGAGAGTGGAGACTGTGAGCCACACTCCTAAACATTGTGGGAAGCCTTCCCAGAAGAGTTGAAGCTGTTGTAGTGCAAAGGGTGGGCTGAAATCATATTAAAACCTTTGGATTAAGAATGGGATGTAACTCAAATTCATATGTGTGTGAAAGCAGATGAGTAAATACTTTTGGGAATATGTGGATAAAGAACTCGTTGAATAGAAGTTAAGTTATTTTCTTAAGCAGCGTTTTGTGCTTGTATATTTTGATGCTGAAAGGCAAATTTTCTAGGCAGAAAAACATACAGCTGTGCCAGGAGCACCGGAGGTTCTCTGGCACAATCCTGTCTACATGCTGTGTCAGTTATGCCACTTAAATTTGGTTTATTGAAAGGCGTCTGCAGTGTTTACACTGGAGATTCAAGATGGCAGATGGGGGTGAAGTGGCAAACTGTAGGATTTCTCTAATAACATGTGCTGTGGAAAGTTGCCAGCTGCAGCAGCTAGCCCTGCACATTTATGTCAGTCTGTAAGTAACACTAATATTGCTGGAGGATGATAGTGACAACTGTTGTTTGCACTTGCACTGACACATTGGTAGTACAGTAGCAGAGTCACACTCACAACAGATGAAAGAGCTGCCATATTGGGGATTAAAAGTATGTTTGCTACGTTTTACCTTGTTTTTTTTTGTAGTAATCTGTTTATTTATTGAGCAGATTCATCACTGTGAATAATGGAGCAATAAAAAAAGAAGCTTTTTAGCTCTATACATTATTTTTTATATCCTAAAATACACACCGACAAATACAAACAACCTTGTGTTTTAATGTACGTTATGAACCCATGTTTATATGTTTGCTGAGATCCATGGAACGTGTATTTGATCCCTGTGTTTTTCCATTAGGTGAGCGGGTGGCTTGCAGACGAACATGACTGCCAACAAGAGTTCGAAGGCTGCACCTCGTGCAGGAGGAGGTAAAGCTCCCCGGGACGTCCCTGACAGGTCAGTCACATGTTGGACAGGGTGAGCGTTCTTATGTGCACCTCCAGGGAGCATCACATGGTTTCAGAGTGTCCGACTGACTGGATTTTGAAAGAGAAACATATCCTCTACTTAATATCATCTATGAATTTTTCATAAAGATCAGTCTGTCACTGTTATTTCAGTCATGGAAAGAAACGGCTAATGATTGTCAATCATGATAAGACTTCCAAAGCTTTTGCAAGTGCTTTCCTGTTTCCTGGACAAGTGCCCCACTAAACTCAGAACTGAGTACTTAGCTGAAACGTGTGTTAGCATGTCAAGAACTGACGTGACCTACTGCGAGAGGAAAACAACTTTCAAAATGCTCTTTGATATTTCATTCTTTATAATTTGATCCATTTTGAGTGAAGCCCAAAATTTCCAGCATCCAGAGTGGAGGAACAGGCGTGCGGGATAAGAGTGTCCCTTTGGGTCATTCTATGGAAATGTCAGTTTTTCTATCCTTGGCATAAATTTTACACAGATTTAGGGTTATGATTTATTTCTATGTTAAAATCAAACAATATCCCATTTGAACAGTTACACCTTGAACCATCAATTTGACAGCATTTATCTGTTTTCAAGCGTTTAGTTGAAGTCACTGCTGTGACACATTTTATTCTTAACAAATTATGAAAAAAATTGTTACTAAAATGTTTTTTGTCACATCAAATAAAATGTGTCTTATTTGAAATGTTAATTTTCTAACAAATCCAATTTTGTGACATTTGAATTGACATTTGACATTCTCCTCAGCCCCAACCGGTCGCGGCAGATGACTGCCCCTCCCTGAGCCTGGTTCTGCTGGAGGTTTCTTCCTGTTAAAAGGGAGTTTTTCCTTTCCACTGTCGCCAAGTGCTTGCTCATAGGGGGTCGTTTTTGATTGTTGGGTTTATTATGTAATTATTGTAAGGTCTTTACCTTACAATAAAAAGCGCCTTGAGGCGACTATTTGTTGTGATTTGGCGCTGTATAAATAAAATTGAATTGAATTGAATTGAATTGAAGGCTGCGATATAAAGAATTCCATCATTACTCATTTTTTACTGTTCTTCAAATATTTCCAATGTTACAGCAAAAAATGGTTGCACAATGCATAAAATATATAGTCATACTTTTAACAAATGTGATTTCAGATAAGAAATAGGATTTCAGATCTCCTTATTTGTTGCATTCATCATCTTCTTCTGTGACTCTGACTCACGTGCTGAAGACTCAGAGGAAATAATGTTTCATTAGAGCATTTAAAAAATGCCAAAGCAGCAGAGAAACACCATCGACAGAATGGAAGAAAACATAAAGTCAACAAGTTATATCATAATGTGGTTTCAGTTTAAACATTGTGAAGACATCTGGACGTCCCAAAATTGGACATTTCTGTAGAATGATGCTTTTAATCTTTGCTGACACTGTTACGCCACCCTGCCAGCTGCTTTCAAGCAACATATATGCATATATATATTTTTAGCAATGGCTTCTATTTTTCTAATATAATTAATGATATATGTAGACCTGGGAGCATTGCTCAGTTCCATTTCCTTTCCTCATTTTTCATGCTGATGAGGCAGCACACACAGACGACAGTATTTCCTGCAACACAGAACATAATGTGGGTGCTGCTGGAGCTGGTTTCTGTAACTGCTTATGTAAATCAGGCCTAATGCAAGTGGCAAAGCACATAAAGTGTAATTTGTAGTACTGCACCGAATCCCCGCTGTAGCGTGTGAGGTCATTATTATTTGCAGTTGTGTGCTGGTGGGTCTGCGTTCTTAATTTGCGAGTGAAACCGTGTAAAACTCGGAACAGCAGATAAAATTTTTAGAAGAGAAAATTTCAGAGCCGACGTTTGAGTCTGTGCACAAACTGACGGCGCTGTGAAAACGGGAGAAATAGCATATGTCTGTACTGGCGAGCTAAATACATTTACAACAGGGATAATCCTTATGTAATCTAATACGTGGGATGCTTATTATTACAAGAAACAAACAAAAAACATCACTGCTGAGGTGGTGTCTTTGTGATGTGTACTTACATTTGTACGAGGGTGCAGGTCACATTGCAGTGTTATAAATAAAGTAACTAATATTGTGTTTTTGTGTGCACTGTTCCCCATAGAGAACATTTGCAACTAGTCATTATAAGTGTAAGTACTGTAAAACACTGATCACAGTAGCACAAAGCTTGCCATCCCCCTCATACCCCAATTGTCCATTTAACCTGCGTCTCTTTTAATAAAAGAACTTGTTATTACTGGCAGCTCCTGGTCCTCAGGGGCTCATGTTACACAAGAATCTTTAAGATCATATTTAAAGCTCATGAGATGCACTGCAGCCAGATGTTTTAACAGATGGAGAAGATTTGTGTGCTATACACTGGATTCCCATCGACGTATGAAATTAACCAAAGATCAGGTTCTAGGACAAATTACACTTATGCTGAAGTGTGTAGAGGCGTGCATCGTAAAATGCAACAGCGCATGGGCAAAGTCTCGATTAAAATGAACTGAAATTTGAAACTTGTCTAAATACAGGACCTTCCTCTCTTGAATGGCCGTGGACCAATTGACAGGGACCTGGTAAACTTTGCAAATGATGAACCATAAGTTTCATGAACAGCCTGCGTTCCTCATCCTGGTCAGTAACGGGAAGTGGTTTGTGGTTGGCATG
Source organism: Apistogramma diplotaenia (assembly GCA_015052665.1). Classification (NCBI taxonomy): domain Eukaryota; kingdom Metazoa; phylum Chordata; class Actinopteri; order Cichliformes; family Cichlidae; genus Apistogramma; species Apistogramma diplotaenia. The sequence continues at coordinate 4,880 of VOQJ01004283.1, forward strand.
CCCTGGAAGCCTGAGTGAGAGCCAGAGGCCAGGTTGTGACTGGCATTGAGCTCTTTGTACAGTATTTTACGTGTGGCCGGTCCATCTGACTAAACTGGGCTTATTATTACAAGACCACTAGAAACCCTTAAGGCTCCCAAAGCCCTGAATAGACAAAAATGTGATAGAAAAGATAAAGATCAGCACTTAGTTTTTGCGTATCTAATTGAAAGGTCTTCAAAGCTGGACTCCAGTTCAGTCAGTTTTATAATATTATTCTAATACTCTTATTATTTTATGTCTGAACCTGAACTAATATGATGTTATACACAGCCATGCAAAAAAAAAAAAAGTTTTCACAGGACTCTGCGTACACCTGTAAAAATTAAGCACATCCTTACTGCTTCTATGGGAATTAAGAGGGTGCGGCCAGGTGCTGCTAATCAAATACACTTGATTAACTGCAGTTTGTTGGTCTGAAGCATTCAGGTGTGTATTCTCACAATCCCAAAATCTTCCCAGCTAATCTCAGCTAATTCACCCCCCCCCCCAAAGTCAGACCGTGCAATGCTCAGAGAAACCACCAAAAATCCAAGAGCTCCATCTGAGACTCTATAGGACTCAGTTAGCATATTAAATATTAAAGTACATGTACAAGTACTGAATAAGTATGGCTCGTTTGGAGGGGATTGCCAGGGGAAAGCCTCATGTCTCTAAAAAAAACATGGCAACATAGTTTTGGTTTGCAAAGTTGCATCTGAATAAGCCACGAGACTCCGGGAAGAATGTCCGACAAGACCAGAGTGGAAATGTTTTGCCATCATGCAAGGCGCCACATATGGCCGGAAACCAAGCACAGCATATCAGCACAAAGACCTCACACCAACTGTCAAGCACAGTGGTGGACGGGTGATAATTTGGGCTTGTTTTGCAGCCACAGGACGTGGACACCTTGCAGTCACTCAGTCAACCGGGAACTCCTGCATTCCAAAATATTCCATAGTCAAATGAGAGGCCACCTGTCCGACAGCTGAAACGTGATCCAAAACACAGCAGCAAATCTACAACAGAACGGCTGAAACTCACAAAAACAATGCAAGATCATAGCCCCCCAGGCCACGAGTTGCAAGTTTATGAGTCAGTCTGTAATAGTGCAGTTCAAGGTCAGAGTGAAGACACTGCAGTGTGTACACTTTGTTTTTCTAAATGAAATATTGCTGCGTTCTCTTCATAATGTTCTGAAAGCACAACAGGAAGTCGCTGTAAATATTTTCTTCCAGATCATCTTGTTATTGCTTGTTTACTGTCACATTGTGGAATCATTGTCAGGCTTGGAAACACAGCGCTAATCTTTCCCAAAGTAAAACCCCAGAGAGAAAATTAATACTGTCATGATTAACTCAATACACTGCACTGCTAGTGGTATTAGAGTTGCATTGCTGAGTGTTTGGTCTGGTTGCTACTAAAACATTCCTATTGATATTTAGCTTCAGAGATGCTGTTCCCTCTCTGGCTTCCTGCAGTAGTCATGCTCCTTGGCAGAGCTTTAGATCGGAGTTTTGCCAGGAAAGCAGTAGGATTTTAATTTTCCAGACAGCTTCTATTCAACAAATCCGCACTGAAACGCCACAACACATGCTGATGACTGATTAACATCAGTGTGCTCCAAAATGATGATATTCATGAAGTATGGGGTCTGTTTAGATTATTGTTGGTTTTAAATGTACAGTGGGAGAAACTAAATAAGGAAAGTCATTTAGGTTCTGTACTTGAGTATTTTCATTATCTGCATTAGAGGAAAACTGGCTTTTTAATGTACTACAGGTTAAAGTTTAAACTACACTGCCTTTTATCAAACGTGCTTTCAGTATATTTAGATTCCAAATGTTAGAAAGGGTTTAAATATTTGATTTCTACAGTATCAATAATGTCAGTATGGAGTGGACTGTTAAATTATCCATCCATCTATACACCCTGTACAGGTCGCCAGCCTGTCGCAGGACCAACTTATTTGGTGTCTGTGGGACAATGTCAGAAGCCTCGGGAGGTTTTACAATACTGAACAAAAGTCTTGAACCACCCGTCATTTCTTTGTATGTTGGTAGGAAAACAGGAAATAGGAGTAGATATTAAAGGTTCACAAAAGTCCAGACATAAATAGAGATACAGAGTTCTAATGAGCTTGAATGTCAATGTTTACTATGATCACTTTTATTCTTCAGCACAGTCTGAACTCTCTTATGGAAGCTTTCTTGTCATTTCTTTAGTCTTCAGGAACAGTTCTCCAGGATTCTTGAAGGACATTCAAAGCTCTTCTTTGGATGTTGGCTGCCCCTTGTTCCACTTTCTCTCAAGAGTAGCTCTTGGGGAATCAACCTGTTGGTGTAAAAATACAATTTTATGCCTTTCAAACTGTGTTATTTTCATTATCAGCCTAATGAAAATAGTGTTATTGTGATTAATCATTCAGTTAACCCCAGAGTAACTCTACAAATTATCAGTAAAATTCTGCCAGATGTCAGGTCTTCTCTTGATTTCTCATACCTTCAAGGAAGTAACATGCGATACATCCTTCATGGGTGCAGCTTGCAGGCCCCTGGCTTTTGTATAAAACCCTCCACCCTTGAGCAGGAAGAGTGAAACCAGGGTTGGGCAGATAGGTGTGAAGCCAGATCTGTCCCAACCTGCAATGTTGGATCATAGTCCACAGCCTTCAGCTTCCTCCTCCCATAACTCTTGTTATTGTAACCTTGGCTATGACATCAGATCTCCTCCTGCTTCACTTTCACAAGAGTTAGTCACCTTCCAGCTCACGACAAGACTCCTGATATGCTCTGAGTAGTGGGTTGTACTGGATTAAAGTGGAAATTCTGGCATTCTGTGGAAATCGTGACTTAGGTGAGCACCGTGAGAAAAGGTCTGTGTGTTTGTGTGTGTGTGTGTGTGTGTGTGGTAAATGGTTACAAAGTCTGCAGCGAGTGTGTGGCACCCAGTACCACTTAGCAGCATGGCTCAGGAAAGGCTTTGAGCACCAGAGAGGAGCAGTGAGACTTTCACAGGTAAGATAAATCTCGCTTGGCATACTGCTTTCTGTGTGAGGTCCACACGGATTCTCCTCAAGTTGTTTTGATTATGTGGAAAAATCCACAGTGGCATTTTAATGTAGTCTGTATTTCCTTTGGCCTTTATTTGAATCTTGCGCTGCCAAAGACAGAATACTTTCCTGTGGTTATTCTAAATACACGGCTCAGGTTTTCATTCTGTCTTTGATCTTGGAAATGAATTCAAATCTTTCAGCTGATTCCTTACAGTTTCTCCCATCTGTTCCACATTCATTTTCTGCCACTGTTCACGCTGCTCGGTTCAGTGGACTTGTTGGCACCTTTTATGACTTTGGTTTGTTAGGATCTGTTAAGCTGAAATACTTTTGAGTGTTTAATTTTGTTGTCTTGCTTCAGGTGCCAGTCTACATCACCGTGTCCCGGGCTCTCTGCCAGCGAGCGGCAGAGCCAGCAGCCACTCCTCAGTGACAGTGAGAACTCTGGCAAACAGAGCAGGTACGTCAGAACTGACGGCAGGTTTCTGCTACGCGGTGGATGGAACAACAAGACAGCTAGCCTGTGCAGTGGTGCATCTCTCGCAAGCGAGCCTGACTCCCAAGGGCGTTTAACCAAGTCAAAGAGCATCAGCTGCCTGGACAACAGGCTATCCATCTATAAGCCTCCGGCTGAAACCAAGTCCTGTGAGGAAAGTCAGGGTTCCCAGGAGCAGAAGGAGAAACAAGGGGATCTCTCTGCAGGAGATGGACTTAATGGGGGGCCACTGAGTTGGAGCACGCTCTCACTGGGACCTTCCTCTTACCAAGGTCACAAGCGCACCCTCTCTCTCACCTCTTCGGCAACAGGTGTCCCCCCCGCCACAATCCGCAAGAAAATCTCAGAATGGGAATGTAGAAGGGTGTCTCTACCTAGGATGAGCTTGTGTCTGGACAAAAGAGGAGCGGAGCGTGTGGGGGGTAGCGAGGGCTGTCCGAGCTTGCTCTCTTCTCCCTGTAGCGAGAAGACTTTTGACTTTAAGGGAGTTCGCAGGATGAGCACAGCATTCTCTGAATGTTCCTTCACAGAGACCGAGGAAGAGGAAGGATTTCCAGACAAAAATGGCCGTTTCCAGAAAAGGATTGGCAAGCCAGAGTCTACGTTCATGCGTTCCCCGTCTACTCGCAAAGAGACATCAGCGGTCCTCAACCGGATACAAAAGATCGAGCAAGCCTTGAAGGAGAATCCTAGCCCATCCCCTCCACGCTACCTGAGTAACTGCTATGCTCCAGACAAGATGAGGCAAAAGTCCTTTGTGATAGGGGATGACCTGGACAGCACATGTACCAGTAAGCGCAGCAGCATTTGTTCAGTGAACACTGAACTAGAGCCCGATAAGCTCTCCAAACTCAGACAAAGGTTTAGTATGAGCTCAGCCAGGTCTGAGAGCCCAGAACCACCCAGCCAAAAGAACTCTGTTGGCACACCAGTCAACCCCTTACCAAAACCCAAACGCACTTTTGAATACGACGCCAATCGAGACCAGAAGGGTGCATTGTCAGCCAATGGACTACCTCTAGACAGATCCTCTGAGTCTCCGCCGCCGCTGCCTTCGACCCCTGCACCCAACACGACACGAACTGCGAAGACCGAAGGAAGCATGCCCATAAGAATCCAAGACAGGTGAGTCATCGTCCCACACCACCCCCCCACCCCCACCCCCCCAGATATTACATTACCACACAATGTTGAAACCTTCAGATCTCATTGGTGCTTTATTAAAATGAGGAATTTTCCACCCTGGCAGCACTGGAATCACTTTAAAACAGGAAGTTGTTGATGTGGGGTTAGTGATGCCCGAGGATGCATGAAACCATAATATTTTACGGGTCTTCAATATTCCGACTACATGTATGAAATTCTGTAGCTACATGTGACATCCCAAGAAATCCAAAAACCCTCTTGGAACTACGCCCAGTAGGTAGTATTTTTATGAGCTTCGTGATGCCACGCCGTCCTGCTAATCACATGAAAAATTTCGGTGTTACGCTTCATATGTTAGAATTGGGAATTTCACCCACTTCCTGGCTCCATCTCCTTTAAGATGATCATTTTTGGATGCCCTCATTTAACATGTTTGACTGGTTTGTGAGAAATTAGGCTCATTCATTATGGCTAATTACTTTGCTGATGATGTAGTTTAATAGGCTTCTCATCATTGTGTCTGGTTGCAGCAGTAGAGCACATCCTGAGTTTGTTTTAGTTAGGATTCGCAGTGGAGAACACTGTTGAATCAGATGTTAAGGTTACCACTGAAAAATAATACTTTGACAGAGGATTTTATTTAAGTTCAGATACTATCCAGAAATTCATGCAGGTCCAAAAACACATTGGCAGAGTGCACTCTTATAACTCTTTCACAGCTCTCATGATCAGAAGTCTGCAGTTGTTTTGTGTGAGGGTGGGGCTCTCTCTATATCATCCCCGTGTGTGAAAAGGGCATGAAATCCTTAAACATTCATCTCTTTGACCCTGTGTTTAACATTCCTGTGGCTCTAGCAATTTCAGACCAAGTTTAAAAGCCACAAGCTGTCGATGGCGCGGCTTGACCATACTGTAGATCGCTGCACTGATGTAGCTCGGTTAACATTTTCTGCAGTGCCTTGACATGTGATGTGTGCTTTACACTGCAGAGAACACCCAGACATAGTAAGATATCTGCATGTTTACTTTGGACTTATCTAGAATTTTTTTGTGATTGGAGCACATGTCGAGCGTGATCCTTTTATTTGAACAGTAATTCTTCTGATTTAAGGTTTTTTAAAGGACAAACGCTGGTTTTAGGAGTGGTTTAACCACCTGTTTCTGTTCTTCCAGATGACAAGTTGTGCAATTTAGAAGGAGGGCCAGCTGTCTGGATTATGTTTTAATATGATCTCTATTTTTTCTGCCTTCTGTCATGCGCTTGTAATTTTGTCTCAGTACCTTGGGCTGTTTCAAATTGTTTACCTTCTTCTAGAGAGTCGTGTGAGTCTGAGGATGCTGCCAGCTTGCCGTCTTCGTATCCGTCCTCACCGACAGAGAATGGCGGATTGACCACAGACAAACGGAGTCGACCCAATTCCAAAAGCACTTTAGAGGAGAATGCCTATGAGGACATAGTAGGTAAGCACACTGGCTCAATACACTAAAAACAAGGAGATGAAAACATTAACTGATATTCAGATAGTTGATGTGCAGCTTATATTATTGTATAAGTGACTTTTATGAGAAAATATTAGAGCATTTTTCTGGTTTTAGCATCTTTTATGTGTTTTCATATTTTTTCTGTTCTTCTGTGATAGTAAACTGAGTATTTTTGTATTTTGGACTTGTGGTGTAACAAGGCAAGCCAGCTTAGGAAACCTATTGCTTTTTTACTGTCTTCTGACATTTTATGGACCACACTGTAAATTTACATAGGGGGCAGAAATTGAATACCTAAGGAAGCTTAGTAATCTGACATCTGGAGCATTAATTATGATCTTCAAATAAGTATGCTCCAAACACATAATGATACATTTACTAAAGTGAGGACGCCCAATCCCAAAGAAAATGTTCTAGTTCCACACAGTACACTTATTGGTCACATTATTAGGTACACTCATTCAACTGCTCATCAACACAAATATCTTATTGACCAATCACATGGCAGCAACTTCAGGCAACCTGCTGAAGCTCAAACTGGGCATCAGAATGGGGAAGAAAGGTGATTTAAGTGACTTTGATTGTTGGTGCCAGAAAAACTGGTCTGAGTTTTTCAGAAACTGCTGATCTGCTGGGATTTTCACACACAGTTATCTTTAAGGTTTACAGAGAGTGGAACAAAAATGAGAAAATTCCCAGTTAACGGCAGTTCTCTGTGTGAAAATGCCTTCTTGATGCCAAAGGTCACTCAAATACAAGAGCATCTCTGAACCTTGAAGCAGATGGGCTGCAGCAGCAGAAGACCAGTTCAGGTGCCATTCCACTTAACTAAATAACAGGAAATCTAGTCTTCATTTGGCACATTCAGATGGTAGGGTCAGAATTTGATCTATAACAACATGAACGCATGGACCCACCCTGCCTTGTATTAACAGTTCAGGCTGCTGCTGGTGATGTAGTCGTGTGGGGATATTTTCTTGGCACACTTTGGACCTTTAGAGTCCAATAGAGTATTGTATAAATGCCACAGCTTACCTGAATATTGTTGCTGACCATGGTCATCTCATTATGACCACAGCGTAAACATCATCTGATAGCTTCTAGCAGGATAATGCTCCATGTCACAAAAGCTCAGCTCATCTCAGAGTGGTTTCTTGAACATGACACTGAGTTCACTGGCCTCCAAATGGCCTCCACAGTCACCAGATAACAATCCAGTACAGTAACTTTGCGACGTGGTGGAACAGGAGATTCACATTACAGATGCGCAGCTGACAAATCTGCAGCAACTGTGTGATGCTGTCATGTCTATACGGCCCTAAAACTGTATGCAAAAGAGGGTCCAACCCAATACTAGCAAGCCTACCAAATAAAGTGGATAGTGGGTTTATGTAATTAATCTGACTGCAACAGAAGCTTTTGTATGCAAAGTCAGATGCATTAGTGAATCTTAAAGTGGTTATAAGATTGCATGGTGCCCCCCCCTCCCCCTTTTCTGCTTCGTGTAGAAGTGTGTGGGATGTAGAAATCTCACTGTGGGAGCAGTCAGTGAGCACTGAGCCTGAAAATAAGATTAATAGATAACATGTGTCTGCATGGGTTGTGTTTTACTGCAGAGATTAACTGGTTATCTACATTTACACACTGCTGTCCGGTTCTCCACAAACAGCAGCGTGAGGATGAGCAGTGGAAACTCTCACAGTGAAACTCTGGTTCATGCAAATAGTGTAATCAGTAATCACTAAGTGGCAGGTCACCAAATGCGCAGTAAAGAAGACATTTTTGTGCGGTTGTAATTTTTCTTTTTTATTGTTGAGCATCATCTTCTCACATTTCTTGCAGTTCGTATCACCATAAAGCAGTCAGCTCAATGGTTTGTTGTGTGAGATAATTTGTGTATGAAATGCTGGATGTGTTGAAGAGCCAAAATTCCTTTCCACTAGCAAATGACCCGAGGCCCTTTGCCCAGTTCGGTTTCCAGCTCCCTTGATGCATATTTAATGCAGTGAAAATGTGTCAGTGCGAGTAGAAACTCATGATGAAACTTGCAGTAAAGTACTCCACAATATTTTTCATTAGAAACACTCAGTGGTGACTAAATAAGGGCAGGATCTTTTTTTTTTATCCAATCAGTGCAGTTCTTCTTCTTTTTTTTTTTCTGGCTGAGGATGTGCAGCAGTCTCAGATAGAGCGTCAGGGCATGACGGATTTTCATGTGACTCCTAACAAAGCCCCCATTGTTCTTCCTGCACCGTGAGGGTAGAGTTTGCAGTCTGGAGACACACTTTCCTCAATCTTTGTTTGCTCTTAACAGGGACGTCGTCTCTGAGTTGAATTGCTCAAACAAAAGCTTTCAAACCAAAATTTAATTTGAGAATCAGCCGCAGCGGTAGGAAATTAGTGCTTTTGTGCCCCTATTACACGCTACAGGCATCTTATACAAAGAACCACAAGCTTCCTCATATTTTCTGAACTCCACAAGGAAACGTGTATGGAAAAGAAACAGGAAAAAAAAATGTTTTGTTATTTTATGTATGTAAATATTTAGGTTTCGTGTAGGTATTCTATGTCTCCCATACTGTGCCTCATACTGTGTTTCATGTTTTCTCATGATATGTTTTTGTCATGGAATCTGTATTCATAAGAATTAAATATAAATTAAGTTGACATAGCTGCTTTCAGACAAAACAAACTTGGGGACTACCTGTGGGTAAGCACCCACTGGGGATGTCCCCGTGAACCAAATTCCTTCCAAGCTTTTATTCTGTGGGCACAAACTCTGAAGTGGTGTAATGCAGGCCAGCGGTTGGTAATTCAGCATCACCTCTTGTTGTGGTCTACATCTTCATTTTGTCTCCACATTGTTTCGAGGGGTGGATGCCTTGTAGCAAACTGAAGGGAACTGTCAGTGGACAGTTTTATATTTTGTAGATTGCATCGTATTTCCCTTTATTAAAACCTGGACTTCGCTGCCAGTGATTTTTCTCTCTCCTGTTGTGTTTCTCCATCTCATCTTTAAGAGCTGCGGCCAAAAACAGCTGCATTCAAATATTCAACAATCATACCTGCAAGTTGCTCTTATTCTGAGAAAGCTGTAAAAGGAGCTAAAAAAAGACCCCATAAACTGAAGCACTGTGATGGTTTCCAGATCCTTGAAGAAACAGAAAAAGTTCCTGAGGTCTGAAAGCGGAAAGAGGTCTGTTGTATGAAAAAAATGTGAAAGGAGTCACTTTAAAACAGAGGATTTGTATATAAAACATGGAACATTTACTACTGGGAGACGTGGAAAAAAATTATAGATTTTTTTCTTTTACTCGAGGACGTCTCGGCTTCTTTGACTTTCTTGGAAGGACGTCCACTCGCTTGCTGTCACTTGCCACCTGTGCTCGATGTCAGGTGTTTATCTTAAGAGTGCAGGACTTTTGTGACCTGTGCTACAGTGTTACTACAGTCCCATGATATATTGTGACATCAGTGGACCATGTAAGTGCTTTTAACTAGTGTAGCGGATAAATGGTGTGCCGGTGATTGATCTGTTTCCACGCTGATGAATCACAACCTGTGAACCAGTGACACCATGATTCAGCCGTCTGCTCTTACCCGTCTGCCAATAAAGCTGGGAGACTGTCTGCTACGTGTAACAGTTACACCTAGACAACTTACGCACAAAAGAAGCTATAATTTTGTTCCGGTGCCCAAAATACAGAACATTTCCCCACATAACTCTGCAAGTGGGGTTATTTAACAGACTATCTTCATGACACACACGTTGCACGGTTTCTGGTGCTACCAGAGGTTCTTCTGCAACCCGTTGCCCATCCCTTACGTAGTTCTATTTAAGTGGTTGAGCACTGCTACGAACTCACCACTTTAGAGGGTAAATTGATCCTGACATTGTTGGTATAGTTTGCTCCGAGCCTCGCCCTGCCCAGAGCGTTCATTGTGTACACAAAAATGTGCAATCACATTGTGCAGCTGAGGTGTGTCCCCTCCCTACATAATACTGTGTGTCTGGGAGTGTGTTAGGGAGAGATCCTGATGTTTGTAATCAGAGGAGTAGATTAGTACCCTCCAGTACATAAGCAGCTATACAGACATATCATTTTCCCAGCAGGCTCTCATTACAGTATAGGTTCAGTTTAATGGAGCAGTGGCACAACGTGGGGTCAGACTGAGCCCTCTTATTCTGCCCCGCAGCTTTAATGATGCACATAAAAATAACTCCACTCAACTAATTTACTGTGTGACACAACATAACGCCCTGAAAATCCCATGCAGTGTGCATTGTCTGGATGTGTGCATGGGTGTGGTGTGTACAGGTTCAATCGTTAACCTAAAGGTAAGTAACTGAACAAATCTGTGGCAGCATTTTTGGTTTAGGTGCTTAAAAACCTCTGATTTCTTGAGGGTTCATCGGGTTTTCCACCAAAGCACAGCTACCAGATGCATTTCTATGGCCAGATAACACAGGTTTTCTTTCTTTTAAAAGTTCCCTTCATGCATTTCGACGCCATCTGGCTCTGTTTTTGTTCTTCACCGTGGTTTCTTCTCTTTCTCACAACCTTTTTCAGACCCTGCCAAAAAGCTATTCTCAGGGCACATGTCTGAATAGACACGGACTGTGGTGTTACACAAGTTCTCTCTTTATTGAAGTTGGCCCTCTGCCAGGTGACATCAGTGAGAGCCATGCTATGCTCTGCAATGTTCATGGTCTTTACTTTCCTGCCATCATTTACTGACTGAAGTACAGCTATGGAGCAGTTATGTCCTAAAATCATTTAACAAATGAGACCCAAAAACCTGTTTACCTGCCACTTGATCTGAGTAAGTTGATTCTCTTATTGCTTGTACTTTATTTGGGATTCCACAATATGTTAAAACACACATAAAATTATATGCTTATTAGATATATACTTGAAAGAACATGGGCATTGAAAATAAAATGCAGCCAATCGGAAGAAGACCCTCTTCTTCTTCTCTGACTACAGACAGTCTGCATATCTGGACAACGGCTCAGCTGGGAGTTAACTTGAGTCGGCCGGGAATGACCTTTGACTTACCTTTCATGATGCATCTCTTTTTGGAATAACCTAGTGAGGCCCTCTCGGACCTCTGACACCTTTTACCGCCCTCTGTTTACCCTCTTTGACCCCTTTGGCCTCATCTGTCCTCTGTTAAAAACAGCCTCTGTTCCCAAACTGCTGCCAGCTGTACTGCTACAGTGAACACCAACTTTATTCCCACAGAGAAGGAGAACCCATATGAGGATGTTGACCTGAAGCGGAGGAGTTCAGGTCGGACTTCTCGCCTGTTAGAGAACAACAGATCGTGGCCCGCCATGGACAGGAAGCTGAACTCTCCGCCTCAGGTACGCCAACAGCTCAGATGTGTTTTCTTGTTGTAAATATAATGCGCATCCCCTTTCTGGGTGTCAGAGATGAAACCTGGATAATGTCTTTTAAAAAATCTCACACCTCATTTGTGTCACTGCAGGAAACTGTTTGACATGTTTAGGCCTTGTGATGTTTACAGAGAGGGCTGTCTGCAGATTTGGTCTGCCGACTTCATTGCCAGGCACTTGCCTCGTACTATCAGAGTAGGAAGTGGGGGCGGGGCACACATGGTATCAATGAGTATTTTTTAACACCTCTGTAAACACTCTCTGACCGGCTGCTTTGTTAGAAATACATCCTTTGATAAATAAGTTGATTAGAGAAGTCAGTCAGTTTCAGAGATGTGCTGAGGAGTTGAAGAACTTTTCAAGCTGTCACAGTTCGATTCAGTTTAATTTATATAGCACCAACAAACAGTCACCTCAAGCTGCTTTATATTGTAAGGTAAAGACCCTGCAATAATTACAGAGAGAAACCAACAATCACACTGACCCCCTATGTGAAAGCACTTGAAACAGATAGACTGAGCATGGGAATTCAGTGAGAATATGGGATCCTACTAGTTAATGTAATTGAGATATAAAGACATAGGTTAAAGTTAAGTGTCTTGAATCGATGCACAAATGAAATGTACCAAATCTTCTGCTTTCTTTTCTCTGCTGCCTATAGTTGCCTTCCAAACCCAGCAGCCAGTCCCTTCGCTTGCCTGCTCCGTGTGACAGGAAAAGCCACCGAACATTGAACAAGCGCTACAGCCACGATGAAATGCTGCTTCTGCCCCAGATCGGTGTATCTACTTCACCTTGTGGCCTGCTGGATGATAATCTCTGTAACACAACTGATACCCTGGCTTCACACAGGCACTGGAGGATCCCCAAGGTACACACGGGTAGATTGTACAAAAACACCTGAGCTAAGTCCTCGCTGAGCTCCGAACGTGTTCATTTTCCGTTCCCGCTTCACAGAGCCTCTCAGGTTTCAGTCAGTCAGCCCTGCTCTGAACCACTTGTAATTCCACAGTTTGGAAAATATGTTTTTAAGATAGAGCGCCCTGATGCATGTAATCACTGTTTAAATTAGCCCTTTTCTCAAGAACTCCCCTCCAAGCCTTTCTATTGTATTTTCCTGCACCCGTTAGCACACATGTACTGTATTTCACACTGTTAGTTTTGGCCGTGTACATCTCTGCTTCCTACACTTAGGCTCAAAAGAAACACAACTTCAGGCTCCTAACTGAATTTCCTCCTTCCCCCGTCTACAGCTGGTCCAGAGGATCAACTCCATTTACTGCACTAAACGTGGGAAGAAGAGGTTGAAGAAGCTTTCCATGTCCAATGTTGAGACTGCATCTCTGAGAGGTATCGCTTCTTTTTATTCCCCTTCATCCTCTGGCTAGATAATTGAGTAAATATTTGTATCTCAGCCACCCACGTAGCGTTCTCTCTGAGTCCCCTTCATGGCATAAACACATGTTTGTGAAGAAGCACCCTGACACATAAAAAAACCCTCTCCTCTGTGTAATATCTGCCCTCCAGATGACAACAGCGAGAGCGAGAGCGACTCAGACGACAGGTTCAAAGGTTAGCGAACACAACTTTTAAGATGCCTTCTGTTTAATTTAGTGACCAGCTGGAGACTGGTACCTCGTGAGCTTCAGATTTCATTCTGTACTAAAAAAAATTGACAACTTTGCTTCGTTTCTCAGCTCATACCCAGAGGTTATTAAAATTACAGTCCATCCTGCGACGAGCCCCGAGCTATCGTACACTGGAGCTGCAGCTCATTGAGTGGCAGGAGAGAGAACTCTTTGAATACTTTGTGGTCGTTTCTCTGAAAAAGAAACCCAGCAAGAACTCCTACTCCCCGGAGGTCACGTACCAGTTCCCCAAGGTAAGGTCAGAAAGGTCGTGCTGCTGGTTGCCTCAGACAACTTTTACTTTGGGCATAACAAGAATCCAGAGTGCCAAAATGATTTTGACACAAAGCAAACATCCAGAAAGTCAAGTTGAATGTGCAGCCTGTCCTCAAAGTGAAAACGTAGGCATTGGTCGTTTCTGCAGTCACGGATTACGACCAATATTTACGTTTTGGAAGGGGAAAAGGCGACACCTAGCGGTCGCGGACAAAAGTGCGTTTAAGTAACGTGTTCGGTTTTCGCCGGCAAACCACAGAAAACGACAAAATTATCGATGTCGTCACATTCCTCACACTACCCT
>VOQJ01004284.1:2952-24638 GCA_015052665.1 Apistogramma diplotaenia
GGGGGGGGGCTCCCAGGGGTGACTTTTTGGAAAAAAAAGGAAAAAATGACCGGTGCCCCCCCCCCCCCCCCCTTTTCTGTGAGCTCTCACAGAGCCTGAAGCAGAAAGCCCTGCTTAACAGAGAAAGTTGATAGGTGGTGATACCCTGTTATTTCCAGCTGGGGTTTTAGGTCTTGTTGACCCGGCTAACGCATAGAGAGCCTCGCTGTGTTTAACGTCGTTCCTAGTGTATCCCACAGGTGTGCTATTCAGGTTCCCTCGTGGTTGTCTTTAATTGAAAGTTAAAAGTCATAAGTGCTTTTTCGTGCCGTGTAGGCCACTGATAATTTTTTTCTTGTTACAATTACCACTTCTGCGTGGTTTACACAGGCACTGGTGCAGTATGTGAATGTCTCAGTGTCCCATAAAAATCTCTTCCAGCACTGTCAGTTTGCACGCTGGTTGATTAAGGTGAGTGGTGAAGTGAAAGCTAACTGACAAGCTTTATGCCCCCCCCCCTCCCTCCTCCAAGCATAAACACATTTGTTCCAGCATCCCCTTGTTATTCATACCACCTGTTCAACAAGAAAAAGCAGTGTTTGCAGCTGCCTGCAGCCTTCGTTACTGTTTTCCACAACCACAGCGCGCTGGTTAAACTTTTACAAAGTGTTATGAGCAGGTATTTAGGAAAATTATGGGAAAGGCCTGTTCTGACCTATCGCAGGTCACATCCCAGTGTTCTACCCGGAAAAAAAAAATTCAGCAAGCATGAGTGTGTTGGGGAATGGGTCTAATACGATTCGCTTGCTAATGCTAAGTGCCGTGCCAGGCCCGGCCCGGCCCGTGACGACCTCAGCGTGGTGCAGTGCCTGGTGATCAACCACTGGCTATAATAGAAAAAATATGAACAGTGTTTTAATATTGTACAGGTTTGCCTGACATAGCTTTTTTTCTAGATTAGAGATTAGATAAAACTTTATTAATCACTTAGGAAGATCCCTTCAGGGAAATTTAATTTATCGTTTGTAGCAGCTTCTCACTGGGTGTGTTTGCTCAGGGTGCCTTCCACAGTTCAGACATGAATGTGAGGCTAATTAGAGATTCTGTATTGGTTGTAGCTCTATTGATGTTATCAGTGAATTATCTGCCAAGCCATTTGATAAGAAACTAAGCTCTGAATTGTTATGTATGTAGCTGCAGAAAATTATGGTTTGTTGACTGTATGAAAGAATTAATCTGAGATAAAAACAGGTGATTGTGCTGACAGCTCTATGCTTCGCTTGGGTGCGACAGACGTAAATTTCATCATCAGATGGTGGAGGGTCTGTGTGGCTGCCTGTTTTTGTGACCGCACAGACTCCTCCACAGAGAATTTAACCTGCAACAACTGCGCATGCGCCCCCAGGTGGTGGATTTCAAAGACGTATAACAGGAATCACTTGGCTGTGACATCTCCAACTGTCCGTGTCTGCGTCTGCAGCCGAGTCTAATCGAGGCTTCACACTTCCTGGACCACATTGTGACCTTACCTGACTTTAGGACTTCTCAGGTCGACAGACATGTTAATCTGGGCAGACGTGCAGACGAATCGCACTAGTTGTGATTAAAAAGGGATGTAGTCCTGTAAATGTTACTGTGAAAGAACATTTCTGTGGCCCGAATATTGAATTGCCAGCTGTGGATTGCGGGCGTGCACTATATCGCCAAAAGTATCCGCTCACCCATCCAAGTCATTGAATTCGGGTGCTCCGATCACTTCCAGGTCCACAAGTGAACAAAATCAAGCACCTAGGCATGACAGATTGGGTCAGGAGCTCAGGATATTCCACAGTCAGCTGTTAGTGGTGTTACAACAAAGTGGAAGCAATTGGGAATGACAGCAACTCAGCCATAAAGTGGTAGGCCAGCTAAAATGACAAAACTCTTAATCATTCAGCAAGACATTTTGGGCGATTTCATGCTCCTAACTTTGTGGGAACAGATGGGGATGACCCCTTCCTGTTCCAGCATGACTGCACAAAGCAGGTCCATAAAGACTGAGTCCTGACCTCAACCTGATATAACCCCTTTGTGAGGAATTAGAGCGGAGACTGTGAGCCAGGCCTTCTCATCCACCATCAGTGTCTGACCTCATAAATGTGTTTCTGGAAGAATGGTCAAAAATTCCCATAAACACTCCTAAACTTTGTGGAAAGCTTTTCCAGAAGGGTTGAAGCTGCGATCGCTGCAAAGGGTGGGCCGACTGGTTTATGTGCTGGAAATACTGAGATGGTTTTAGACTCGCCAAATCTTTCAAAGTGAGCTTAACTCTCACATTATCTCTCCGCAGTGAGGACTAGGATGGTAAGCAGCCAGCCGAAGTACGAACTCATCCAGGAGGTGGGGCGTGGCAGTTACGGTGTGGTCTATGAGGCAGTAGTGAAGCGTACAGGTGCTCGAGTGGCAGTGAAAAAGATCCGCTGCCACTCTCCAGAGAATGTGGAACTGGCCCTCCGGGAATTCTGGGCCCTCAGCAGCATCCAAAGCCAGCACCCAAATGTCATCCACCTGGAGGAGTGCATCTTGCAGCGGGACCAGCTAGCCCAGAGGATGAACCACGGCTCCAGTTCACCGCTCTACCTTGAGGTGAGGACACAAAACTTTGTTTGATGAGTCAAGAAGGAAAATTCAAAAATTTCAACATAGTTTAAAAATCACAAACAAGCACATCAGTTTTGCTAATTAATGAGGGCAAGAAGTGAATCTTTGATTCGTATAAAACGGTTAGATTTGTTATCTGTATTCACAACACTTGTAGCTGCTTCGAGGCTCAACAAAGAGAACTGAAAATGACTCGAGGAACTGAGCGCGGTCTCCACAGTTAGCAGGCAGGCGAGGCTATGAGCACTAGCAAGCAATCATCTGATGTCCAACATATTATTATTATTAGGTGATTGTTTAAGTCTTGTGTGAATTGTATTCACATATACTTCTATTTCTGTTAGAATAATGTTTTTCTGATGGACCTTTTCTTGAGGAGCTTAACTTTTGCTTCCAGGTACAATTCCATCTGTTTTTATTTAAAGTCTAAGCTTGTATACAGTCGCATGTAAAAGCAAGTACATTATTATTGCTTCACTAGGAATTAGTGAAGCATCCTCTCCAGTCTCATTGTACATTCTGTATAATGACAATAAAGGCATTCTATTCTATTCTAATTAAGTGGGTTAGTAGCAGTGAGGTGCTGCTAATCAAATGCGCTTGATTATCTGCTCATCAGTGTGAGCACCTCTGTAAAAGCAGATGTTTTAGCAGTGTTCGGTCTTCTGGCACTCCTGAATGCTCCCAATTTTTCCAGGAGGGGATGTCCCAGCAATTTTACTCAAAGGTCAGCCCACGCAGTGCGTGGAGCAATTGTAAACCCCACCCACCCAAAAAACTGCATCTCAGAGTCAGAAGGCCTCAGTTAGCATGTGAAATGTTAAAGGTCATTTAGAAAGAGACAGAACTTGTTTGGAACCAGGAGAAAGCACATGCATGTCACTTGTGTACAAACTAATTACTAATAATTCGTACGTACAATTAAGCACATAAATCCTGCACATGATCATTTCACACACAAATCAGTGGTTATCAATATTTTTGTATTTAAATGTATTCTGGCTGTCTTACGAAATTTAACTACAAGACAAGACAAGAACAGCATTACTACTACAACCAATTATTGTTATTATTGCCTTTTCTTATTTATTTATCATTACTCAGAGTTTTCTTAAACAACAAAATGCTCAGAATTACAATTAAATTAACAGAAATTGCACGAACTGCCAGGAGGGATCATTTCGACCCCATTCTGCAACAACAGCAGTAATGGTAAGACATTGTGTTAGCAGCGTAACCACATTAACCTCCAGCATCCTCTGCTGAATGGAGGTTTAAAGCACTTCTGGGTTTACTTCACTTTTCATACCTGGAAGCTATATCCATATTGAATGCCGTCTTTGGCTTGCGTGGGCCCAGACGCACGTGTGTTGCATCTGATTTGTGGAGATGCAACATGAAGCTATAGCATTGCAGATTTGATTTACACCTGTCACTTGTAATAACAATAATATTTTGATGCATCTCTAGGGAATAGCCTACATATTATATATATGCATGCAAGCTGTAACAGTGGGTCTGATATGTGTTAAATTGGTTTGTGCTGTGAAGAAATATGTCAATTACAATGTCTACTTATCTAAAGGCAGTGTTTCAATAACTGTGTGCTGTTGTTCACTAGTTATTATGTAGCATGCAATGAACACTATATAGTAAATGCATGAGTGAGTGAACAATTCGAACATCACTCAGGTATACATTACAGTCAGGAAGTGCTCATCTCAGATTTTGTACTTAAAATTGAACAAAATGTCATTGTTTACATTTTAAATACATTTACAGGGTGTAGCTCCAGTAATGGCTTTTGTGTGTTTCCATCATCATATCTCAGTGTTGTTACAGAGGAATTGTGCTTTGTGTGATCCCACAGAAGGTAAAATACACTCTCAGCTCAAGCCAAAACTGACTACTAGACTTATTCTTAAATAGGGAGGAAAACCTGTCTGTCAAGTATGCTTGACAGAATTATATTTAGGTCAGAAGTCACATGCAAGGCAAAACACAATCCACGCAAATAATTACATTTTGCAATCTCAGGTATTCATTCCTCGGGAGCAAGTTAAACACCCTGTGCATGTTGACCTCAGCAGCCGTGCGCACAAAGAAGCATCGTGCACGCAGGTATCCGCCGTGTTTGCGCCACTTTTCAGAGTCAAGTGGAGTAAACTCAGTTTTGCAAATGGACCCCCAACACCCACCACCCTTCACACACATACACAAGCACGTGTGCCCCACCTCCCACCCTCCATCATCTCACTCACACATGCACCCACTAAACCCCCCATGACTGAGTATTGTATTGCACTACTGTACACTATTATACATTCTGCTGTACAAAATGTATAACCCTTCATAATCTGCAACTGTATGTGATGTAATTTTATAGTCATATTCTATATAAATAGCCATAATCTGTACATACATTCACATAAATACTATTACATGACTTGTAGTTACATACTGTATTGTATGTAACTCGGTCTAACGCAGTAACCTGAACTATCCATCAAAGTGACCAGTCACATTAGGCTCTATAGGCTCTGGTCAGACACTGGAAAGTCAGTTGCTTTGCTTCTTCACTTGATGATCAGGTGGGTGATGAAGGACCTCTTTCCCAGTAAATATTTAATGGAGGTTACAGGGGTAAAAGCTTCTTTTGGATGCCAGAGAAACATTTCCTTTCGCTCCACCTGAGCTCGTTGTCTCTGAAACTGGCTAGTAGCATTCATTGGGCAAAGGGCTAAAGAATTTTCCAGACAGATGTTCAATTTTCTTTCTTCATTACAAAATTTGGAAATTTGTTAAAAAAAAGTATCAACTCCATTGATAGCTGAGCTACAGCCAAATGAGTTTCTGTTGCAGTGTATCACACATTGTACAAGTAAAACACTTGACAGTGGAGCGTTACAGGCTAACAGGTCATGTTTACAGCACAGTTTGTTGATTTGTCATAGCAGGCAAAGCAGAGAGATCCTATTAAGCAATGACAATGTCACAGGAAGCCAACATGCATGATAAATGCTCTTTGAAAATGAAGCAAAACAAGCAAACCAAAAAAATAAAAACAGATTTTATTTTGTCTTTAAAATGCAGTGCACAAAAATACAGCAACATTTATTATACAAAAAAATGTATTTTAAGATTCTCTTAGGTGGTGCAAATTCACAATAATATTAGGTTGTGTGGAGTAGCGTTGTGTTTCGGGTGACTTGGCACGCTGTATTTGTTGCTGATAAAGAGTTAGTAGACTGAGCTTTAACACCGGAGCTGCTGCTGTTTGGAAAGCAACAAAAAATGTATTTTACTCTGTTTACCTTGAGAGGAGAGCGGTGAACTAACTAGTTCCTGCACAATGCTTTATTTTTAATTTTTACTGTGGATTAATGAATGATTATCAGTCATATTTTATTCATATTTTATTGCCACATCAGTGGCAACCTTTGTGTTTGCTATACAAACGTATTACAGTAAGCTGAGGCTGGACATCAGTGGTTTCTCTGCCTGTGTGCTGTGCTGCTTGATGTAGGCTGGCTGTAGAGCTGGCATTCATACTGTTGGGTTCTGTTGTCTCACAGTTGCATGAATTTGCTTTCACGTTGAGGTTCTGGAGTGGTTTGAGGGCCCTTATTTCAGGTCAACCCCTCAGTAACCCGTCATGTCGCAGAGCCGTTCTGCTGTCTGATGGCAGCCTCACAGGCCTGATTAGCACCTATGAGCAGCTCGCGGGGCTATTGTGAAACTGTTCATTCAGTTTTCTGCAGTGCTAGCACTGGAAACCTTCCAAGAATCCTTTTATTCCAGCTCCCCTTTTCCCCCTTTTTTAAAAAATGAAATTGCTCTGTAATGTTCCAGCGCATGCTTACAGTAGAGTGAGTAATAATGGGGTAGAATTATCTGACTACACCAACTGTGGGATAATTTGCATCTATTGTTTCTGAGTAGTGGGGTTCTTTGGCTAGAGGCATGTCGAACAATTGGCAGCCATTTGTTTAAATCAGGATTTCCACCAGGAATTCCCTACTGCAACATGCAGAGCATTTGTTTTGCTGTAAGGCATCAGAAGCTTCACTGCATGTGATAAGCGTATTTTTTTTAATGCTCGAGCAGTGCATTTAAAACATTTCAGTCGTGGGTGTAACAGGTTGTTAGACACTATTCACATACAACTTAAATGACACGAGTTCAGTTCACATCACTGCCCTTTTTCCCTCCTTTTTTCTGCTTTCTTTAATCGAACACCTGAAGACCGACTTCACTGATTAAGTCTTTTTTTTTAATGCTAAGTTGTAAATGCGTTAGTTCCTTCTATGCTCTTTGGACTGTGGGAGGAAAACCTGGGCATCTTCTCTTTGTAAGCAATTAGAAAAAAGTCTCTTGCATCATTATTGAGGAACTTTTGGCCCACTTTCCTTTAGGTTTCATTGGGGTTTGTGGGTTTGTTTGTTCACAGCTCTAAGGTCCTGCTGCAGCATTTCAATTGGGTTGAGGTCCAGACTTTGACTTTGCCATTGCAACACCTTGATTGTTTTCTCTTTTAGCCTTTCTGTTGTAGATTGGTTAGTATACTT
Organism: Apistogramma diplotaenia; assembly: GCA_015052665.1. Taxonomy (NCBI): domain Eukaryota; kingdom Metazoa; phylum Chordata; class Actinopteri; order Cichliformes; family Cichlidae; genus Apistogramma; species Apistogramma diplotaenia. Next base: position 10,140 of record VOQJ01004284.1, read on the forward strand.
GGGACCATTGTCTTTGTTTCATGTTAGACAGATGGCCTCACATTTGACTCTGGAATATTTTGGTATACAGAGGAGTTTGTGGTCAACTTAATGACTGCAAGCTGTGCAGGGCCTGTGGCTACAAAACAAGCCCAAATCATCATCCCTCTACTACTGCACTTGAGAGTTGGTATGAAGCATTTGTGCTGATATGCTGTGTTTAGTTTTCACAATGTGGTGAAAGTCTCCAGATTGGCCGTGTCTGTCCAAAGGACATTGTTCCATTGTTTGTGGTCTTTGTAGAGAGATGCTTTATCCTGGTAAGTCTTCCAAACAAGTCATACTTTAGTCGTTTTGGTATTGGACCGTCATGGATGTAACATTTAAAGTAGAAGCTGAGTTCTGTAGTGCAGGGATCCCCGATCCCAGTCCTCGAGGCCCCGTGTCCTGCAGCTTTTGGATGCAACCCTGGTTAAACACACCTGAGTCAAACAATTAAGTCATTAGCAGGACTGTGGAGAACTTAACTGCAGGACTGAGGAGCTGATGAGTTGATTCAGGTGAGTTGCAGCAGGGTTGCATCCAAAAGCTACAGGACACCGGCCCTCGAGGACTGGAGTTGGGGATCCCTGCTGTAGAGTCTGAGATGCAGCTTTTGGGTTTTTGGCAATTTCTCTGAGCACGGCACGGCCTAATGTTGGTGTGAATTGGCTGGGACATGCCCTCCTGGAGTGTGTCACTGTATACAGAACCTTCAGTTTCAGATTATTCACAAATCAATTAAAATATATATTCCTATATTTTTCCTACTGACAGTTCTGATAAAGTTTTCAAACAAGGCTGCGTTCATAGCGATGACTAATCAATTCATATTTAAAGTTGTAAATGTAAAGAATACAGCATATATTGCATCACTAATTCTGTTAAAACTTAAATCATTACATCTGAAATTGTAAAACATTGTATCTATTAACCAATATGGCTTCAGAAAAATATATATCACATATATGTATACATTATTTTCTTCTGTGTTTCTTCTGCAGCTTGTGGAGACGTCTTTGAAGGGGGAGATCACCTTTGACCCATGCTGTGCCTACTATTTGTGGTTTGTTATGGACTTCTGTGACGGGGGCGACATGAATGCCTACTTGCTGTCCCGCAAACCCAGCCGCAAGACCAACACCAGCTTTATGCTGCAGCTGGGCAGTGCCCTTGCTTTCCTGCACCGTAACCAGATCATACACCGTGACCTCAAACCAGACAATATCCTCATCTCCCAGGCCTGCACGCCGGCCGGGTCATCCGAGCCCACCCTCAAAGTGGCTGACTTTGGCCTGAGCAAGGTCTGTTCTACTTCCGGGCTCAACCCCGAGGAGCCGGCCAGCGTCAACAAGTGCTTCCTGTCCACAGCTTGTGGAACAGACTTCTACATGGCCCCGGAGGTCTGGGAGGGTCACTACACGGCCAAGGCAGATATCTTCGCCCTGGGGGTGATTATCTGGGCCATGGTGGAGCGCATCACCTTCGTGGACGTGGAGACTCAGAAGGAGCTGCTGGGGAGCTACGTGCAGCAGGGCTCAGAGATTGTACCACTAGGAGAGGCCCTGTTAGAGAACCCAAAGATGGAGTTACTGATCCCTGCTCGGAAAAAGAGCATGAATAGCCACATGAAGCAGCTGATCAGGGAAATGCTGTCGGCCAACCCTCAGGAACGGCCTGATGCCGTTGAACTGGAGCTCAGACTGGTCCGTATCGCGTGCAGAGAGCTCGACTGGGACACGTGATCGACGAGCAAACATCACCACAAACTCAGCGCATCAAGCACATGGACGCGTCTCATCAGCTACTCTTAACAAAGATGGTCACATAACGGGGAGTTACTGTTTTCAACTAGGGAGCAGAGAATCGTCCTCATCGGTTGTAATATTGATTATCCTTCATCCACTGTTCAAAGCACCTATGTTCTATGTCTTTATATTGAAGGGGGGAAGGTCCGCTGCTGCTGCTCTAAACTGCAGCTTAGTCTCAGGCTTATCACATCACAGCTTCCACTTCCTCATTTCACATATCACTCAAGCGTGATAGAAGAGCAGAATGACCCTAGAACTCCTGCTTTTAATTAGAAAGGACAGTTAAACCCTTTGTCTCCAAATGCCACCCAAGACTCGGTGCTAATTACTAAATGCAATATGAGACATTATCCTGTGAGTTTATTTTTGTTTTTATGGCCATTACTAAAAGCCAGTCACCTCATGTTGAATGTTGCTGTAAAGCCGCTTGTGGCTAACCTGACAAAGTGATTTCTGCCTGGGTATTACCACCAGCATTACAATTTACAGTATTTACATGAAGATTGGAGTCTATTACATCAAACACAAATAATGCCCTGAATGCTCAGGTATTAATAACATACAGCGTGATGGTATTTGAAGACAAAAGTCAACTGTTTTGTAAGGAGAAAAATGACAAACTTTGGTGCTTGAAAGTCGCTGCTTTATTGGCTGCATGGGTGGGGAACTTTTTTTCTTTTTTTTTATCATCAGCAAGTGTCAAGCCAGCAGGGGCTTGTGGTTGGGAGTATCTGCCTGTTGCAAACTTTAAGATAAGTTGACTGGTTCCACACACGCCCCTGACCAAACTGACCAGAATGTATAACGATGGAGAGCGGTCCCCTTTGTTGACATAGAGCCTTAAACACAGAAACACTTTTAGCCACGAGGCGCTTCATCCAGTCAGGGAATCTCAGAGCTTAAAGGATCATTCAGGTTTGTTACACGTTTGTCCCAGTTTTCATGGGTCCTGCTGGAAACCTTAACGCTGTTCTCACTGAAACATTCAAGCTTCACCTTATTATTAAGTTGTCAGTTAGGTATGGCTAATGTTTACATTGATGTGACTCGACTTTAGCCAGATATCAAAGACCGGTTTAGAAAAAGGACAAGACAGGGTAAGAAGCTACGTTTAATAATTGAGGCTCGTGTGATAAAGGCTGGTTGGTTATCCACGTTGAGTCTTAAGGCATCGATCCTAATTATGTACATTGCACTGTTTAAAAAAAGCCACTTTTTAACGATGTCTGGGATGAGGCTGCTGTCATGGTTTGTTGGCACACTATATATACAGTAATTTAAATGCACCAACATGTGAGCGAGCCTGACTAAACTAATCAATCAGACTTTTTCGGTATTGAAAGTCATGACAAACACAACGTTTGAATCGAATATATTCTATAATGAGTTGCAGGTCAACGTGAATACATGTGTGATAAAACCCTGCGTTATAGCACTTATTGAGCACAGTGATCAAGCACAGTGTCATCTGAGAGAAGACGTGTTCAAGTTTCCATTTTAGCAACTGCAGTTTTTAATAGTTCAGCTTCATGTCTCCGTCCCCTCGGTACCTAGCAAACTGTGGTGATACTGAGCTAACAGCTAATGTGGGAACCGCTCACGCTTACACGATGACACCTGAGCGTTGTGTGGTTCAAAAAAATAAAAGCAGGGTGAACATCAGGCTATCAGATCAGCAAAGAATCACACATCTGAGGCTTGCGGCTCGTTACTGGTCGTAGCCAGTCAGCTGAAAATGGTCCAATTACAGTCAATTACCGATCAATTTGTGCCTCTGGTGTCTACATGTAATTATGTCAGCAAGCACGGGCGCTGCAGACTAGCTTCTAAAGCCAACCGAATCATTTGGATCTAAAACTGCCACAGTCTAAGAAATAAGACCATGATACAAATCTGTTATAGTCGATGTTACTTCTGTTCTCAGCCACTTCGGTGCATCCGTGGTTCGATGATGACCTCAGCCAGTGAGTGCAGGGTTATCCGAGCCAAATAGTAATGCAAATGCTCCCCAAACTGTAATAAATCAGAATGATCCTTCAGAGTGGAAAAAGCTGGAAGTTTGTAGAGCGACTCGCCCACGTGTAGTAATCAAATAAAGTCTCGACACAAATCCCAGGTTGCTTAGAAAAATCAATTATGTGACGTTAGCCGCTCATGTTCTGAGAGCGGTGACATAAGTATTCACACGTGTTCAGACCTGATTTGTAAAAGGGTGATGAACGGAGCGAAGCACTTTTTCAAAAGAAAAATTAAATCGTTTATATTGTTCATAACTACCTACTGCATTATGCGTTGGAGCCGTCTGAGGCTGGATTGGGTGTGATAACCACGCAGGTATTTGTTTACCAGGCTGAGCACAGTGTCAGCCGGCGCGGTTAGTTATGCACGCCGCACCTCTCACCTTCAGGGAAGAGGAAACATGAGCACATGCCCTCCTCCACGAGCCGCAGGATGTTCTGCTTTTTCTCTTTTCTTCGACGCATAATTCTGTTGTGTGTTGTATGTGTTTAACTTGATCTCCTCTCACTGTGTCACTGCTCCTCATTTCCTTTGGCTCCGGCTCTGACAGTAATCCTTTTCTTCATGCTCCTGACAGGCTAATTCTAAGCCTATTAAGCTGTTGCAGCACTTGGCACAGGATCATGCTCGGGACCCCTTTTGCCTTTCAGGTCACACATAATGTGTGCGCTTCCACTTAAAAAAAGTAAACCTTAAAAACTCATAAATCTTGGATTGCTTCACAGCTCTCAAACTGGCAGAAAATCTCCACCCCCAGCCTTTTTTTTTTGTATTATTTCCTTCTTGCTAGATGACCTTTGCCCCCTCTTTTTAGCTCGATTTACTGTCATGATTAATTTTGACACTAGGATGGATGCTTTTGGTACAACTAGCAATACCACAAAATCAGTATTACGATACTTGTACAATATTGCTGTCGCTTTAAGAATGTTGGGGCTTGAAGTGGGTAGGGGGAGCAGAGGATGATGGGTAGAATCATTTCCGTGCTTGGTGTGGGGTGCTCACCGTCTGATTTATTATGTTCAGTTCCTTTGCACATGTGTAAATACTGTACAGGATGAACAAGGTTAATGTACATTTTGAATGGATGTGCTCTGTTTTTAAGAGCCCGATTGGTTTGACGTGTAAATTTGCTGTGATGGCTTCAGTTTTCCTTCAGCTCTTGATTCAGCAACTCTCCTCCAATCATTGGAAACGATGTGATATACTTACAGGTTAATACAGTTGGTGTGCTGGTGATAATTGTATGTTTGCCATTGGCCTCTCGTTTGTGGTTTTGTGTAAGTGAAAGCTGAAATACAGCATGGGTGAACTCCTTTGACTGGCACTGGGGCGAGCGTGGGGCTTTTGGGGATGCAGCTGTGAACCTGCGGCACTTCTGCACCGGCTGATATTTGCCTCGCTGACTGCGATTAGCCCACGGGCCGGTTACACCGACGTTCACATGGTGGCAGAGACCCGTGCACATGGGATTCATTTTCATACATTTTTGTGATTGAGTTTTTCAAAGATGGTGTGCTAAGGAGCTGAGAAAGGCTGCAGTGGGGGAATAAACAAGAGACAAACCATAAAACCAACAATAACCATCTAGTTTTTGTCTCACAGTATTGGTGCATCCCTTAAATTAAACGCTTTATGTGCAGGACAATGATGCATCATACCAGTGATCATACAGTACCATCTGTATCTTGCAGTCTCAGTCACTGAGTGGCTCATAGAATATGTTGTAGGAAGAGAAATGTGTGCTCATTGCCGGTAATGAGTGTGACTAATTACGGCCCATTTTTATACAAATCCTGTCTTTTTATGACCTGATCGGTGGTGGAGGTACTGAGGGTTTCTGTGTTTACAAGAAGTCACAATTTTCATCCGTCTTTCAGCATCTTCATGCATTCAGCCCTTTACGCAGCCTCTGGATCAGCTCAGACCATTTGAAGAGACCAGTACTGCAGCAATAACCGTCCCTGGCTTCCCACTAAAAGCCCAAACACAGCAAAAAACCGGGTCATTTGGTACCTTTTCTTTCATCTGTATCTTTTAAGTTTAACAAAGGCCTGAGCTACCCCTGTTCATTTTTAGATGAGCTTATCTCCATATCATTTATCCCAATCATACCAACTCCCTTTAACAGGTTTTGATGTGCTCGCTATGGAAAAGTGAATCTAAAGAATTTTTTGTACCTTGCTGTTTCTGAGCACTGTTGTCCTGCGAAACACAGGCGATCTGAGAGCTGCTAATACACACATGTAACCTGGTGTGATGATGATGCATACCATTTTTTCCATGCTCTTGTAATTGTCAACATACAGTAGTTAGCAATTTTATGCTACTCTGATCATTAAAATGCGACTTTGGGTTTGTGGATGTCTTTTCTACTTGTGGATGACATGGGCATTTATGTACGAGCTGAAGTGGAAGAGATGATGCTTCATCTTCTTTTTTTAAACACCTGCCAATATAACTTTTCTCCAAACAGATTCTATGTGCCGCTCACTGACTGAGACGCGTCAGTACTTGGGTGTCCGTTGTCAGGGCTACACTTACTGTGTCAAATGAGAATAACTCACCAATTCTGCTCTCACACATTTGTATGGACAGTTCCTGCTCTCACGTCATTGTAAGATACTTTGAAGAGATTTAAGTAAGTTTATCAGATGTGAAACAAACACCTGTCAATCACTGTTGAACCAATGGATTTTTAATAAAAAGGAAATTGAACCCATGGAGCTGTGATTTAATGCTGTGTAAAGTGGTTTTCTTTGGTCCTGGTCGGGTGATTGCTCTCGGGCGCTTCACCCGAGTGGCCTGGGCCAAAGCCGGCTTGGTTGGTACTTTTCACCCCGACTCTTCTGGTGGTTAAAACCAAGTGTTGTAGTGTGGAAGCGAGTTAAGTGGCAGAAGAAGCTCAGAAGCGGCATCGTTCTTGTAACCACCGGGTGGCGTCACCGTGGCTACGCTCACCTGTTGTACAGTTTGTGGTCACAGCCTCCTTTATACGTGCATAATCATCCTTAATTCTGTCTGTATATCCATTGTGAGGGTTTCTTGCATTTAGGCTTTCTAAGTATATAAACTGGATGTTGCATCAGGCATAACTGACCTGTGCAACACCAGATATCATGGTAAGTGAACCCGTCACGAATGGGGAGTTTTAAGAGAATTCAAATACCAGTTTCAGTAAATAAGTGGTGCTGATTTTATTCTTGTCAGGCCTCAAATCAAATCTATCCCCAAGGGACGTTTAGGATATTTGTAGAAAAATTCATGATAGTCCAATCCAGCTGTTGTCTTTTGATGAAGCCCGATCACTAAACTTTGATTCATCCTCCCACATTTTAAGGCAACCCATCACATAATTCACGGGTCTGTCCGGCCAGGCTGTGGGGACCCACACGAGGAAACGGTACATACGTGTGCATCGTCTCTTCATCTTCCTGCCAGCAGATCTTTCTTAAATCAATTTGTCGGCAGAGAATCGTGTCGTGAAAGCGGGAAGGAAAAGTGTGTTTGGCAGCGCTCGCCAGCAGACAGAAATCCACCTTTTTAAAGCCAGCTGGCTCGCAGCCCTTTAAAAGTGTACAGGAAGAGAAAAGGAAACACTGAATGTGCGACTGGTGACGGCTGACACATCTGCTGATGAAGATCATACGCTACGATGACAAGTATGAACAGTTAAGATGAGATTACCTGAGCCCAAGGACAGAGATACACACAACCGTATGATTGGTTAAGACTCAAAATAAATGCTGATGAATAAATAAGCAATACAGCGAGCAGAGACATTATAATACTAGACAGAAAGATGCCGCCCGCTGCAGTGATGCGTAATGATCTGTATTAATTAGGACCGCACCGTGCAGCTCGCCTGGAACACACCTGACGTCTGTGCAACTTCAGTGTAAGTAAAAGCAAATCATTTCAAGGTGAAAGCTTTTAAAATGAAATAAACATGGATGAGAATAACGTGACATTCAATTTTTTTTTTCCAATTAGGGTCAAAGGTTATTGCTGGTAATGAAAATTCCAGTTGGGCTGTTTTCTGACGCGTGTGTGTATTTAGCAGGATGTGCGCCGTGAAGTTACTGCGCGTGTTAAAGGTTGAAAACAGGTGTTTTATTCATAAATAAAAGGGAAACGACTGTAAATAAAAATATTTTACTTGGCTTGCATGTGGTAAACATGTGCCACATGTTTTCCTTGACCTTAAAGGTGGCTCCCTGCTTACAAAAGTTGTAGAAGCAGAACTTTTCTAGAGGAAAAAGATATTTCTAAAGCTGCTTCATTAACATCCCTGCGTTCCATGACCACGCTGCTGTAGAAATGCACGTTTGACAGGGGCACGAATCCCACCGTCTGGTAAGCAGAGTTCTGCTCAGCCTGGCCCGGTAAGCGGTTCTAACACCAGTTACATAAATATTGCTTGCAGCATGTTTGTTTGAAGGCAATCTTTGGCTTCCTGTGTAGGGAAGGTGCCGTGTGCCATCAGAAGGCTCCCCATTCATGATGAGGGGGTCAGCTTCTATGACCCGAAGACCAAGCTGGACCACCTCAGCATGACTGACATCATTATACAGTGCTGTGCAAGCTGGGAATACACACTATTACCCAATCTAGTCAGAGATGCTGCAAAACAGAGAAACTTTCATTGCCTTTATGTTCTCTTTTAATGAAGAGCAGGGAGCTGAGCATGAAAGCGAAGCTGTAGATTTACTGGTCGATCTACGTCCCTACCCCCACCTATGCTCATGAGCTCTGGGTAGTGACAGAATAAGATCGCAGATACAAGTGACAGAAATGAGCTTCCTCTGAAGGGCGGCTGGCCTCTCCCTCAGAGATGGGGTGAGGGGTGCAGCCATTCAGGAGGGGATCAAAGTAGAGCCGCTGCTAGTCCACATTGAAAGGAGCCAGCTGAGGTGGTTTGAGCGTCCAGGATGCATCCTGGGTGCCTCTTGGGTGAGCCATGTCCTACCGGGAGGGGCAGACCCAGGACGCTGGCCTGGGAACGCCTTGGGGTCCCTCTGGATGAGCTGGTGGAGGTGGCTGGGAACAGGGAGGTCTGGGCTTCTCTGCTGGCACTTTTGGGGATTCTTGTATCATTCTACTGGAGTTAAGCGTAACTTTAGATGTTGGTGATGTTGGTGAGCTGAAGCTTTATAGGTTTTTGTGTTAAACCTCGTCAGCATCAGTAGATATTAGTAGTGATTTCCTTTTACTTACATAAATAACTCGTTCTTGTCATTCGGGACTTCCTTTTCTGATAAAAACCTCAAGGTTTGAGTAGAAAACGTTAGCTAATTCTGCCCCTGGTGTTTTAAATGTGGAAGACATATTTTTTTAAGTCACTGCTGTAGTATTCTGACTGTTAGAAAGTGGCATTTATAGGCATGGCTCACTTATGTAAGAGTTGATTTTATCGAAGTGAAACAAGTCCAGGCAGAAGCAGTCGTGGTGAACAGGCTGGCACTGATCCTGTAGCTGATCCTGTAGCTGACAGTCTGTGAACAAAGGAATCAGTACGTTCATGGAAAACTGACTGATTAACCTGGTTTAAGAGGAGGCGCTGTAGTGTTTTTATTCTGTGTGGATCCTGTTCATGATTGTAATTTCAACTGATCAGTGAAAGGATCAGCTTCTTTTCTAATTTTCTATCACTTCCAGTTGGACTGATGTTTCTAAATTGGGGGTTTGGGTTCACATGTTTATTCTAATCAACACTGATCGTTATTATTTGTCTTGATTATCCATTTTTAAAATATTTATTTATTTATTTTCATGACAATTGTCTATTGCATTGCCACGTAAACATGGTACAGCTTTAAAGTATCCTTTAAATAATGGTGTTTTACACGTGTACCTATAGACCGGCCACACATGTAACACACCAAAGACAGAGGTGTATTGTAGGCATTTGCTTGCCATGGAGGGACATTTAAATTTGTGTCTGCGCCTCCTGACTCAAGATATGAAACATCATACGTATTTTTTATGGTCACAGAAGGGGGTCGCGACCAGCATCTGGATAAAATCCTCATCCTCTTCCTCCTAACCTCAAGCCTCATATCCTGAACTGAAGTCGGGGCTTTAACACATGAAAATGTGCATAAATATGCTCATTTATTCCTGATACACTCCGAGACAGATCTGGGGTTTAGTGATAAATGCAGCAGTTGTGTCTTACTCGTGCTTTTATGCTTTGTAAAAGCACAACCCCCCCCCCCCCCCCCCCCCGGCCCCTCCCGGCCTGTCAGCTCCAGAAACACACAGATACTAATCCGAATAATAAAATAAATAAATAAAAGAGCAAAAAGATTAACAGGAGGAGCCTGTAGAGAATCTACGGAGCTCTGCTTTGCATGATGCACTTGAATTGGGACGGGTAAGAAAACAATTCAGTTGACTGCAATCTGCAATCTACTGACATCTAGTGGTGAAAACTTTAGACACTGTAGCTTTAACATCCGCGTGGGACTGCTAATGTACCAAAAACTGGTTCTTCTCATTCACAGAGCACAGTGCACGTCTCAAATGATACAAAAACACAACACAAAATGTAATCAAGCAGGCACAACTCTACAGAGCATTTTTTGTATTTTATTTTTGTCATTTTCTTCCCTGGTTACCATCACTTGCCCTAAATCTAAGTATTTCCAAACAATGGATAACATTTAAAATTGTTACTTTGTCCAGTTACTTTTGAGCCTCTAAAAATTGGAGACGATGTATAAAAATGGGTGTAATTAAAGTACTGTTTAACAGGCATAATATACACTGCAGCCATAAAATGGGCATCACATTTTAGATGAGACCATTTTTAAACAGCTTGTCATGTTGGATACGTTCACCTAAAGGATCTGAAGGGTTATTGAATGGTAGAAAGTTTTAGTTGCAGTTGATCTCTTTGAGTTGACTTCGATCAGCACATGTCGCACAGATTTATGGTTCCCTGGTGATGCATCCGAAGGAGTTTCAGGAAACCCCAGACTTTTCCTTTCAGCCCCACCAGTAAAAAGTCAAAATGAAAATTTCTCAGCAGCTGGTGGATGAATGGCTTTTAAATGTAGCACACATTAATTTTCCCTGAAGGATAAATTATAATAAATCATGTTGGTACCTTGATGTTTCAGTAATCAGCTTAAAATTCATTTTGTTATATCTTGCAGCAGCAGAGGTCTGCTTACGTGAGCACTGCTAACACAAACTAATCTGTGTGTTTACGCGTAGTGTAAGAATGGTGCTGAAATACATGTACGAATACATCATTTTGACCATTCAAGGGTCTGACACCCCCCCCCCCCGCCCCCCATGTTTAATCATTAACACAATCAGGAGCCGAGCGATGCAGATCTGTTTTAGATAACCATTTATTTTATTCTGTATTTTCAAAGGTTCTATTTTATGCACTGAACAGGAGTGGCCCTCCAATCTCATTGCACAGCTGTATAATGACAATACATTCTATTCTATTCTCTACTCAAGTAAAAGTAAAAAAGTACCGGCTCTAAAATGTGCTCAAAGTAAAAGTAACTTTGTCCTCTTTCTTTTCTCTCCCTGGAAACACAGCAGCTGATCTTTAAGCTAGCAGACGCTTTTCATGCTTTACATTTTCTGTCTCTCATTTTCCTCACCGTTCCTCCATGTAGCCTCTTTCCAGTCATGAGCCCCTCCCTCTATGGTGTGGTGGGTCCAACGCCCCCCCCCCGCCCCCCCCAACCTCCTGGTCGAAGCGACTTCCCAAATAAAACATTAACCTGAAACTTTCTCAGACGTGTTAAACTTAAAGTAACGAGCTTGTTTTGAAAATGTGAGAAGTAGAAAGTTCTGATATTTGTGTAAAAATGTAGAGATTAGAAGCAAAAAGTAGTCAGAGAAAGAAATACGGTACTCAAGTAAAGTACAGATACCTGAAAAATCTACTGAAGTACAGTAACGAAGTATTTGTACTTTCCACCTGTGATACTAGTATACTATACTAGCGTTTAAAAGTTAAACCAGAAGAGCACATAATCCAATATGACTATGTTATGTCTGCATACAGTTTCATCTTGATCTGCACCCACATATATAAGCCACCCTGTTTTAGAGACAGACACTTCTATTTCAGTAGGCTGATAAAACTACTTCAGTTTTAGTGGTTTTTAACCCAGCTTAGATCCACTGTTCAACATTTCCAAACCTCTTTTGAAACATTTCTTTGTAGGAGAAACTGGTCTTAGACGTTGGTGTTTCTCTCGCGGCACACAGGACTTTCCTCGGACGAGTGGATCCACACAAGCCCCGGCAGGTCCCGTTAGACTCCCGCACAGGTCTGCATTCTCAGGGAAAAACACCAGATCCAAGGTAGCGCCACCCCAGGGGAGCTGAAGGCAGGGGAGGATGAAGAGCTGAAAGGCCTGCTGGGATTGCCCAAAGAGGAGACTGATTTAGAGGTACGTGAAAGCAATCTTTGTTTGCTGCTGTTGGTTCTCAGCAGGATGTCAGAAAGAGTGCGGATTCAAAGAGGAATACGTTTTTCCTTTGCAAAAGCTGCTGAATGTGAGCAGCTCCAAGCTCCAGATGCTTTTGTGACGAACCTGCGTTTACTGGGAGCTGACAGAGTGTAAGACTGACAGCTGTTGATGCATTAATTATTTATAGTTTTTGCCGGCTTTCATTTGAAATAAAAGGCAGTAACCACAGACAGCCGATGGGTGCTTGGATTCTCACATCCAAATGTGATTTGAGATATTTGAGACTGTCGATATCTGTCAGTTCACTGAGTGCTTAATACATTTATTAGCCCAGCACCCAAAGTAAGGTGAGTAAGGTTTTTTTTAGCATTCCTGAACAGTAGTTTATGCTTGATTAATTTCTGACTTCCCAGAACTCAGATTGGGGTGTAAACACATAAACACTCACTATGTCCAAAGTGGTAAAATGCTGAAAACTCACTGCTGATCTTCAGGCAGAGATGGATGCTTCTAGATCAGAGTCTGAGAAGAAGCAGACGACTGAACGAACAAGGCTCAGAGGGAAGAATAGCTGCTAATAAGCCGTTATTGATGCCTGCAAACGTCCAGAAACACCTCCGGTTTGATAGTGAGCACAGAAACCTGCAATCAGGAGCCCAAGTTGGAAGTCTTCAGTCAGCATCATTGTCTTTGCAGCCCCTGCAGTCGGTTTTGATAGTGGATGCCTCACAGCCACAGCGAAGCAGGGCGGAAACAGTGTTTGTAACTGTAATGTTTGTCATTTTGATCAAAGTGCAGACTTTCAGCTTCCTTTCAGTCGATTTTATAAAAGCGCTGCACCGACTGTTTAGAAATCACAGCTATTTTTATACAGCCCCCCATTTTCAGAGGCTCAGAACATAATTGGACTACTAAACGAGGAGCGGTTTCATGGCCAATTACTCCTGTTCCCTTGTTATTGCATGACAAATTAACTCGATAAAAAAATCTGGAGCTGGTGAAGGATGCACTCTGAGAAGACCCCTCCTCGGTTCAGAGACGATAGTTTCCTTTTGGCGTGAATTGCCTCTTTGGCTGCCGCTCCTTCCTGTCCGCTGATCGGAAGCGCGGCCACTGGCCTGACACGGCGACTCCTCTGTGTTGTGCCATCTGCTTAGCCGGGTCAGGCTTCCCTGATCTATGATTCATGGCACTCCGTTTGTGCTGAGGAAATCGTTGTCAAAGGTGCTGGCTCACCTGCACGTCACACCTGCAGGAACTACTCGGCCCGTTCTACGAAGCTCCCGGCTCACAGTTTGTTGTGCTGACTTTAAAGAAAGAGGGAAGTTTGGAAAAGGGATGTTCCTGCTTTGATCGCTCGTCACCTGCATCCATGCTGACAAACTATTGTTTACAAGCCATCACATATGCACAGAGGCACAATACTTCAGTATATTTGAACCCAACCACTTTATGTCCTGTAGCTGTTTACCCACATTCCCTCACATTGTTGGGAAAGGTCAAAGCACCAGCATGCCACGGTCCTGGGCCTTTCACACAGTGACTTCAGGTTTGGAGTTTGGAAGTTCTGATTGCTTAAATCTTGTCAGTTGTATTTCATAGTTTACTTATGATTTTGATCATTAGTTCATTCTTGCTTTTGCAGTTTCTGGTGTTCAGTTTTTGAGCATTTAGTCTCTATTGAGGCCCTGCGTTTCTGTCAGGTTTCTCACTTCCTGTTTGACTTTGAATCGTGTGCCTTTGTATTCTGTCTCGTTAGTGTAATTCTGTTCACCTGCTCCCTCTGGCTGTTTCCTCGTGTGTAAGTATTGTCTGTGGTTCCTTTCGTTGTTTGCTGTGCTGCTGTCAGTTCCCTGGTGTTCTTCCCCTTGAGTCTGAGCTCCCAGGGTCTTTAGATCCTGGTCTGCTCTGTATTGGTGGATTCAGTGTATATAAAGCTGTGACTTGTTGAGTGTCTCTGGGGTCCTGCATTGGGGTCCACACAGCATCACATGACACACAGACAACATTTAGGAAATGTTACTTTGTAACTTGGAGTCTTCAGCTTGACAGAAATGCAATATCAAGGATTTTGATCGTGTTTTTGTTCTTGTAGTGCTCTTTTTTGCCTCTATGGACAAAAGGAGGTCTGTATGGGGACCTTCCTCCCACCAGACATGAGGAAGCCACCCACCATCACCACACCATGGCCCAGAGAGCTGAGG
>VOQJ01004285.1:4319-23537 GCA_015052665.1 Apistogramma diplotaenia
TTATATTTATAATCTCTCTTGTATATAAATACAAGAGATATACGCACACACACACACACACACACACACACACACACACACACACACACACACACACACACACACACACACAAAAAGGTGATTATTAGGGAATTATTTCATATGGTTCTCCCTGTTTCTGCTATTAATGGTGGATCTGCAGCTTAAATGGAAGTTGTGGTGCTGACAAAATATATTTGGTCACTCAAGTGAGAAGTGTCTGTATAACCGCGTCTACTGTGTGGGAGGCAGGGACCCCCAGAGCGGTTGGAGCAGTGATGACTCTCATGAACCAGGTCTTTCCATAAAATGGATTTGGACAATTCATATGAGCATCATTTGTTAAAGTCCACGTCTCTTACAGTAGTGAGGACCCAGAACACTACACTCGGCTTTAAATCTATGAGCCTTCTGACTGTCTGGCTCTATTACAGCATAATACAGTACATAATACAGTGCAAGCAGGAGGCTGATCAAGTACACTTGGCTAAATCTTTAATGTAAGAACAACATGAAACATTTACACTCTCTCTTCCCTCTTCCACTTTCCTCCAAATAATGTCTTTCAACATGTAAAATCGGGAGTTCCTTTATCTGGAATAAATATGAGTAAGATGATCTTAATGGGAATAAAACACTCATAGTTATTGTTTTACCAGCAGACTGAGCTGAACAAGAGGCGTCTCCAAAGTTGGAGTCAGAGTGGGAGTATACAGAGAAGTAGTGGATGGAGTAAGGGGCTGTTCAATACAATAGCCTACAGAGATAGACCGACTGGGCTGGAATACATACTGTATATATGTTTGCAGCGTGGAGCTACTGGATTGACAGATTTTTTCCTGCTGGAGCTCCTTTATTGATTCCGTTTTTGAAACTTTGTCGAATTAAAAAAATTTAATAACATGGTGAGTACATTTCAAATTGTTATTGTGAAAATAATTTTTTAATGTTACACTGCCGGCTTTGCTCACATACCTCTGTTTTTGTTTTGTTTGTTTGGAAAGAACTAATAATTTTTCTTTAGCATTTTAAAAGGCATAAAGAGGAATCACCACCAGCCACATGTGCAGTATCGACTTCATATCTGGTTCAGGAAACAGCTCCTGCTCCTTTTACCTGCATCATGAAAAGCCATCAAAGAAGTGAATGTGCAAAACAGAGACAGTGTCATAAATGCTGTTCTGCACATGAAGTTTTTGTATTTCATCGTAAACACACAACTTTGGCTTTCATTCATGAGGAAATGTGTAAGGAGCTGCTCTTCCTGGAATAACCAAAAATGCTTCCTTGTAGTTTTGATTCATATGCTGCTACATGCTTAGGGGAAATGCCAGTAAATCATATTTTAGGATACTGTGGAGCAGCATGGAGAGCTGCAGCCCATAATATGATCATACCTTTACTACCCCGAACACCATCTGATGAAGAAGACAGTGTTGGGACTGTGGCAGAAAGACATGAGTTCAGAGGGCAAGTGTACTATGTGTGACGCAGCATTCATGTGTGACCCCTGCAGGTCTCAGGTCAGCAGCTACCGTATACATGTCTGTGCACAGGTGATGATTTTCCTGAACAGATTGAAGCTACTGAAGATTTCTTTTGGGAATTTCTACTCTCTATGCTAAGATTTTTTTTATGACAAAAGCTACTGTAAATATGGATATATTTGCCATTTGCTTAAAGATATTTCTGAGACTGCAGCAGAGCCTGCAGTCGGATTATGACGGGTAATGAATGTTTCTCTTGGGGGAGAGGATAGGGAAACAGTCTGCTACCTTTCAGCCTCTCATGAATCATCGTCAACCATACAGCAAAGCATCCAAGAGCCCATTCACAGCAGCTCACGGGCTTCATTTGAAGGCAGGGGGAAACAACACTTTGGTACCGCATAGCCTGCATTTTTAACCAGATGTTATAGGATAGATTATGCTATTTAAAAGGGCAGGATATCTCAAAACTATCTGCACATTTAAAAAACAATAGGTAACAAGCAAATGAAAAAATGAAGTGCAAAACAATACACACAGAATATCACTGTAAGTCAGAGAGATCGAGAGGAATGCTGTTCTCTGCCTCTCTTCCTCAGTTTGGCTCTCCAGCGTGCAGGTTTGGACCCTGCTTGCACTGCATTGTGAGATGTTTCTTCTGGATCAGCTCTTGTTTTTGTGCTTATGTCACTCTGCTACAGTTGTCATCTTTTATCACAATGAGGTCTCTGGCTCTGGGCCTTTTCTGCCTGTTGTGCTGTAACACAGCGCAGACATACAGACGCCGTCCCAGACCCATCACAGCCAGAAATGACACAGCTTTCCCAACCAAAGCAGCTGGTAGGTAATTAGTAGGTGACCACAGTATTTCAGTTTTAGTCAGGATTCATCCTCAACTTCCTCATTGTCTTTGATTATAGATAATCCGTGTAAAGCCATCCCGCTGGATTTCGTCTTTGTCATTGACAGCTCCAGAAGCATCCGTCCCAATGACTATGAGAAAGTGAAGACCTTCATCATCAACCTGCTTCAGTTCCTCGAGATTGGCCATAACGCAACACGGGTCGGTCTGCTCCAGTATGGAAGCGTGGTCCAGCCTGAGTTCTCCCTGAACACCCACTCCACCAAGAGTGCTGTAGAGCAGGCGGTGAGGAATATGGAGCACCTCGCCACGGGGACCATGACAGGTCTAGCCATCCAGTACACCATGGAGACAGCCTTCACTGAGGAACAAGGAGCCCGACCCATGAACCTACACATCCCACGAATTGCCATGATTGTGACTGATGGGAGACCTCAGGACACAGTGGAGGAGATTGCTGCTCAGGCAAGACAGGCTGGCATCCAGATTTTTGCTATTGGAGTGGGCAGGGTGGATATGAACACTCTGAGAGCCATAGGGAGCGAGCCACACTCTGAGCATGTGCATCTGGTGGCCAACTTCAGCCAGATAGAAACCCTGATCTCTGTGTTCCAGTCCAAACTGTGTGGAGGTGATCAATCCCATCCTAATATTTATTTGTGTCTGTCTTTATTTTTTTTTAAATGCATGTATGTTTGCTCCTGTTTGAGAGTTTGTGGATGTTCATGCGTGCATTAGGTTCAGATATGTGTGAGATGGTGGACCATCAGTGTCAGCATATCTGTGTGAGCAGCCCTGCCTCATACAGGTGCAAGTGCAGGGAAGGATTCACCCTAAACCCTGATGGCAAGACGTGCACAGGTGAAATGGCTGTTTTTTTTTTGTTTTTTTAAATAAAAATCTGTTCATTTTTGTATTTCCTTCTACTGGACTGTAGATGATTTTTCTCCACCTTGTTGCAGCTGAGAATACATGTGCTGTGGTGGATCATGGCTGTGATCACATCTGTGCTGACCTGCCTCATGGTTATGAGTGTCGTTGCCGTCCGGGCTACCAACTCACCATAGACCTCAAGTCGTGCAACAGTAATATTAAACTTCTTAACTTACCAGGAAATCTTTTCCTCAAACTTCATGACACAAATGAAAAGAATCTCATTTTTCAAAGCTGTAATGGTGCATTCAGTTTCTGCTTTGTCCACAATGCTGTGTTTGCAGTTTAAACTTGAGGAGTTAAATGAAGCCACGACTATCCAGAGGCACAGTTACTGTAAGAACTGGCTCTGCAAATATGTCTTTGTTTTTTTCAAATTATAGACACCATCCCTCCTAGCAGTGAGCTCCGCTCACCCACTGATGGAAACGTTTCCGTTCGCTCCTTCGGTGGACGTTAACAGAAAGCAAAGTGGGGGAGATTTCCTGAAGGAAGTGTGCTTTTGCAATCACCAGTGCAGCTGCTGAACTGAGGTGTATCTAGAGTGTTGTAGTGTCACCCAGTCCAAACAACAATGAGTTTGATCCTCAGTGGGTTCACACTCTGCACATTTAGAGTGGATTTGATACAAAATGAAATAATTAGGTTAAACAATCTCATCCTTGTGTATTAAGTATATATTTATTCATCTAAAAAAACAAAAAAACAGTGCCAGTTGTATAGTTAATAAAAGATTCACTGTCCACAGGAATAGACCACTGTGACCTGGGCAACCACGGCTGTGAGCACAACTGTGTCAGCGTTCCAGAGTCCTACATCTGCACTTGTAAAAGGGGCTATGTCCTCAATCTGGATGGCAAGACCTGCAGCAGTAAGAACTTTTTCTATCATTTCATAATCAGGCAAAATAAGTGACAACACAAAAATTATACAGCATCATATGAAACATCACATCGAACCGGGGCTCTCTGCTCTTTTGTGTTTTTCGTCCCAGAGGTCGATCACTGCGCTGATGGCACTCACGGCTGTGAGCAGGAGTTCATGGACACAGACGACAGCTGTGTGTGCAAATGCAGAAAAGGCTACACACTCAGATCTGATGGGAAAACGTGCAAAAGTCAGTGTCGCTGAATTGCGTTCCTATATTATCAGCATTTTTTAACAAGGAAAGAACACTCTTGTTCATAATATTAGTGCGAGGCAAAACTTCTTTCACAGTGATTTTTTTAAAATGTCGTGTTGTGCTTCACACTCACACCTATATTAATGTCCTCCAACCTGTGCAAAAAAATGTGACTAGAGCACAAGAAGAAATGTGATAATTAGTGTAACCCTCTGTTGAATAGCAGCGCTGCCTTATTTCACATTCTGATGATCAGGAGGGGCTGCAGTCGTGACGTTTGACTGGATTTCAGTCTAAACACATTTATCTGTCTGGGGTTTCCTCCTCTGTTCATCACTCACTATCTGAACAGAATGGTGAATAAATATGCAAACGCAAACACAATGCTCACTGTCAATTATTCTGCTACGCAAGAGAATATTTACTGTTTTATAGATGCTTTGCAACGAACTGAATCTTAAATTCAGCTTCAGCGAGAGACTATAGCACTCTAGCATTAAGTATCCATAGCGATGGCTATTTAATGCCTTATTTAAAGTTAAATTATGCATTTTGCATTGCGGATCATGACATCAATTTCCATACAGTTTGTCCACAGTTCAGGTTGTTGGTTCAATTACTCCCCAGGCCTTTAAAGGAAAAGTCAGGATCACTGAGATCACAGTTAGCTTAGATGGAGCGACTGGCTGGTTGTCAGAGCTTTGATTGTGATGCATTTGATTGAAATTACAGTTATGTAGTGACACACGAAACAAAAACAAAGTGAACCCTCGTCACCATCTTCCATCATTAAAAAGAAATTGCCACTGATACCTGTTTAGAAGACTGTGTGAGAAGAATGCTATTCATTCATCATTTATGAGATAGTCTATTTTAATGAATATTTATTTGAATGATTTGATGATGAAAGTATGTGGCACTAAACAAACTGCTCTCCTGCAGAGGTTGATCACTGTGCTGATGGGAATCATGGATGTGAGCAGGAGTTTATGAACACAGAAGATTCATGCGTGTGCACATGCAGAAAAGGCTACAAGCTCAGGCCCGATGGGAAAACATGTCAGAGTGAGTCCGAGCTCATTCGCTGTCAGAAATAATACGTTTTCCCACCAGAATATTGTTTTGAGCTTTTGACTCATAAATCATTAGTTTATTCCTGTAAGGTAAGAACTGTAAGGCTCTGCATAACACGAGACACAATAATCATTACGGGAGACAAAAATCAGGCAAATTCAAGATCTTCAGTTTTTCTTTAGTGTGTTTTCAAATTTTTCTATGATTTTTTTATGTCCCCTGTTTGGGTATTTACATGTTACATAACTGTGAGTGTGATTTTGAACCCAGTTATGAGGTCAGTGCTAATCCCAGGGCTCACTGAAAATCTATTTTTTCCCCTTCCCTGGATTAAGGGGCTATTCTATTCATATTTACTACCACACAGCATTCATGCTGTCACACAGTTGTATGTCACAATGTATCATATAAATGCAAATTCTGTCAGACATGTTAATATACCACAGCAACATCATAGTAATCTTCGATTCTTTGTAATTAAACTCATAGGCCTGGATCTGTGCCAGACTGTGCTCCATGGCTGTGAGCATCAGTGCGTCAGCACCAATGATTCCTACATCTGTAGATGTTTTGAAGGCTTCATGCTGGCTGAGGATGGGAAGAGCTGCAAAAGTATGATTTCTCATATGTGAACTGTCTTCTTCAGACTAAAATGCAAAATACATAAAAGCATGCATTTTCAACACCCTTGTTTCTGTCAGAACCAGAATGCAGCGATGGAGTCATGGATCTTGTATTTGTGATTGATGGCTCCAAGAGTTTGGGTCCGGCCAACTTTGAGTTGGTGAAGCAGTTTGTGAGCAGCATCGTGGACTCACTGGACATTTCCAAGACAGGCACTCACGTGGGCCTTCTTCAGTACTCGACCAAGGTGCGCACAGAGTTCACCTTGGGCCAGTACACCACAGTGCAACACATCAAGAGGGCCGTGAACAGGATGCAGTACATGGGAAGAGGCTCCATGACTGGCTCAGCCCTGCGACACATGTTTGAGTCCAGCTTTTCAGCCAAAGAGGGTGCCAGGCTCAGCATCCCCCGTGTCAGCATCGTCTTCACTGATGGAAGATCGCAAGATGATGTCTCTGAATGGGCCACTAAAGCAAAAAATTCCGGTGCTCCTAGTCATGCCGATGCACTACAGCCTCAAAGTATCTTCTCCCCAACAGAAGGTTCATGTTGTTATATTGTTTTCTGTTACTTTCAGGAATCACAATATATGCTTTGGGAATTGGCAAAGCCATTGAACAGGAGCTGAGAGAAATCGCGTCTGAGCCAGATGAGAGGCACCTGTTTTATGCTGAGGATTTTGAGAAAATGGCAGAAATTACAAAGAAACTCAAGTCCAGGATGTGCACAGGTACTCCACACAAAGCAGAAGTGCAATAATCTCCACAGGGTCTCAAAAAATACACGTGCTCTTTCTTAATATGTCAGATTAACACTATTAATACCATATTCAAGGCTATTTCAGGTAAAGTGTAGCATTACTGCCACCTATCTGCTGCTGTCCTGGTAATGTGTGATTCTGTAACAGCAGTAACTCAATACTGTCTACTGTACTCCCTGTATTTCCTTCATATTGTCCACAGGCAGCGACAAGAAAGCAGTGGAGGATTAGAGGAGAAACGCTGAGATCACAAAAAGGATCCAGGGACTGAAAGTCTTTCACACCCTGTTCATTTTTCTCCACAGTTAAGCCAGCTGATGAAAACATGTGCCAGTGTGAAAACGTGCTAATGTTTCAAAATCAAGTCACTACGGAGCTGAAGAGCCTGGTGCAGAGTAATATCCTTTTCTGTCCGCTCCACAGTTACTAACATTCACGACTGCCATTGCCCAGCCATCTGGGATTAACGCTGTCTTTACCTATTCTAATGTGAACCTGCTTCATGTTTAAGCAGGTTCCTTAAACAGAGGTTCCTTATTTCATTTAAGTGCTATTTTATGTTTTTTTAAAACCTTGAACACACTGGATTTGAACACAGTTTGAAACTAAATTGGATTATTCTCGTCATGCTCATTTTTGCTAAAGGACAAGTTTAAAATGTAGGTTAAGCAGGGATCAGGAAATGTTTAATCCCATGATGTCTCCTTTGTCCTGTCATTCCAGAAAAATCTTGTCATTATGTGTCAAAAATATACATTTTGAAACATTTTTAACAGACTGACAGCATGTGGGTGTACCCACCTTTAGCCCTATGTCTGCATGTTAGCAGCACCTTCAAATATAACTATGCATAGGTAAACAAATATCTATTTATCTATATATCTATATCTATAGCTGGACTGGTAATCACAGACATGTTTGCTGCTGCAGCCTCCACGTCCTCAGTAACAGCATTGCTCCAGTATGGAGAGGAATTTGACTCAAAATATCTGTGTCTGTAATGCTGTGTTTGCAATTTTTTGTAATACACGAATCACCTGATACACAAAGGCAAAAGGACAGTTATGCACAAATCAGGTTACAAGTGCACAAAGTTTTTGAGACCCATTTCACACTTCAGGTGAGCTCCCAGATTCCTTCGCACATGGTGCGTTTAGATGCTGGTGAAAAGCTGCGTCATCTGAGTTTTATTCGAAGTCTAGTACTTTTTTCTGCTGAACTTAGATTATTTCAGAATGCGTTTCATGTGTCTAGTAGTTTGATACAGTTCTCCTTGTATTTCTCTGTTAGCTAGAACTCATCCAGCAATATGAAATAATCTAAAAATACTCATAATCAGATAGCAAAGCCTGCAGGATTAAACTTTCACTTATTTCTGAGGGTAGACCACCATGATGCCCAGCCATAACCGTCTCCAACTCTTCCTTCTGTTTTCCCAGCCAGAGAAGTATTGCACCACCTAGTGGTCGTTTCTTTTAACCAAGTAATTACATTTGTACAGCTCACAAATGCATATATATATAAAGAATTTTAGAATATTAAAAAGTAGATGTAGGTGTGTGTGTGTTATAACTAAGTGGTGCTGAGGTATCCCATTTACCCCAGAAAATCGTATTTGCCACTTCGGTACAAATATAGAGTGATATAAGTTCAGTGGAAAAAAACACTAGACTCTGAACAAAACTCAGATGATCTAGCTTTGCACCAGCATCTAAACGCATCATGTACTCACAAATACAATTACAAATCCAGCATTACAGACACAGATATTTTGAGTCAATTTTCTCTCCAGAAGAAGCTCCTACTGCACTAAGGTGAGATGGTATTTTTAATATTAACACCAGTTGTATTATTCAGTGAAATGTAATGGTGGGACTCATGAAACAGCTCCCTTTCATGGATCCCCCCTTTTTCCTCTTAGGAAGCCCGTCTCTCAGGTGCTGTTCACGAAGAAGAAATATGTGTGAAAGTTGTTTCGTTTGAATACGTTATTTTGCTATTTTTTAAGTTGCCATGATTAAAGAGATATTTGGTATCCAGTGTGTTGGATATTGACACGGTAAGAATATTACTTGTGATTGTGATATATTAATGCTAAGAACGAATCCAATGACTTTAACCTGTGAATTAATTTTGTTTTTTCTATGTCACACTTCTCTGTAACCCCACATACATAAAGTACTAGTCAGTTGTGCTTCGCTAATTATGAGGGGCCGGTCTAAGCCAAAAATGCCAGGGCCAATTTTTTGTCCCAGTCCAGCCCTGTCTCTATCTATCTATATATATAACTTATGATTAAAAGACAAAATGTTTGATTATCAGCATAATATTTACTGAATAGAAAAGTCCTTCATGTATATGAGTGGATTTGAGAGGCTCTTTGAGAGGAAACATGAAATTCATGAGTATAGGTAAAGAGGATTAATGCAGGCTAAATTCCATTTTTAAAAAAATTTGAGTTACTTTTTTGAGTTATTGCATGAAAGTAACAAACACTTCATTAAAACCTTGATTAGGAGCAGGCAGAGGCCACAGCTGAAAAACACCACGTCTGTCAGCTGATTATTCAGTTTCCTCAATCAGACTGCTGACATGACAGGATAAACAGCTTTGAGGATGGCAAATACATTTTCACTTAGTTCCAGTGTTTACGCTACATCAGGAAATCTTAGCATGTCCCACTAACAGATATAAAACGTCCTTGCCCAGAGTGGTACAAATAAATCCTTAACATGCCTACTTGAAGCCCTGTCAAAGAGGCTGGAGACGCTTGAGAATCAACTTGTGCCTAAATGAAAGGCTGAGAGGCGTCCATGTCCGCTTTGCAGTGTGGCATCTCCAGCATCCCTTTAATCCTGCTCAACAAGCTACGATGGAACATATGCAAATGCAACACTATCTATTTATACGCTCTTCTAAAAATACAGTGTATTCTTTTTGAAATATTGTTGATATTATGTAATGGAATATCACAATGAACTCTTTGTACAGAAGACTGACAAATAAACACTTTATACTTCATATTTTTGTCTTTTTAAATTCTATTTTCACTATAAAGGATTCTAAATAGTCTGCAAGTCATCTGAAAGTGCTTGATTTTTTTTTACACATAAAAACAAAAGACAAAAAAAAAGTACGCAATACTTCATTCTGTATTTCTAAACTTTTGCTGGTTTCACTGACTAAAAATAATTACAACAAGAAATAAAAATGTAAGTAATTGAGAATTTGCTATCCTAAACACGACCACAAGGTGGTGGATCTAATCCAGAGGGGACACTCCTATAGAGGGGAGGACACACACACACACACACACACACACACACACACACACACACACACACACACACACACACACACACACACACACACACACACACACACACACACACACACACACACACACATTTCATGCACATGTTGCCTCCTCCTGTATGAATAGTGTGACTGTGAGCAGGAGGCAGTCAGAGAGCATTCAGCGGTACTGCCTGCACTGCCTAGCTGCATGCTCATAACACATCGTTGTCTGGGGCAAGAGGGCAGCAGACCATGCATGAACACACAGACAGACAAGGGGAGATAATGGTGCTCAGTTACTCTTAGGAACTGGAGAGAGTTCAGCTGTCCATGTTTTCACTGCCAGACAGTCCCTGTCTTTGAAAACAGAAAGCCCTGAGACTCCTGTTTGCTTGCTCGTATTCCAAGTTTTTGATTCATCTCAGCCCATTTTTTCCAAACATGGGGTGCTCCTCATCCAGTGCACAGACCGTTGATCAAGAGAAAAGACCAGGCGCAAAGCCTGAGGAGAGCAATGGAGAGACAGTGGGTGAGTATGTATGCTTTTCATAAAATATGTGCAGTGGCTGCTCCAAGTCTCTGTTACTTTGTTCAGTCAGGTTTGCTGAGAGGTGCTGCTGCTGGTTGCTCTGGTACACAGTGTGCTTTCTCACTCATTCTCTGCTAGGCAGCGTACTTTAATACCTCATGTGAAGGAAGTATTCATATTTCATATATCATGGAAACCCATCGTGGGTTTTTATAATTTCTTTTTCCATTTAGTCAATTCTAACTCTTCAAAATGTCCATTTAAATGATTCCTGAAAGTGTCTAAAAAAAAGTGGACAAAACTGTGAACGTCACTGTGAATATCCATCATCATGTGATTGATTCATGAAATGCGACTTGAGACAGAAATGACTTATGTGATCAAACTAAATTTCCTAAAAATGCTTCAGCATTTAGACTGCATGAACCTATCTGAGGCTCAGTGCAACTCTTACAGTAGCACTGTGTGAAAGTCAGCTGGGAGTGTTTAAGGGCCTGTTCACACCCTCAGGGAACAGCAACCAGTTTTCTCATAGTAGTGTAGTGGGAGCTTTAAATAATGCTTCATATGGCAGTTTAAGAAATGAAACATTTTTATATCAAATCCACCAAACCTAGCGTGCATCTTGTTGACGTTTTAAAAGTTTGCATGCACTTTTTATCAAAACGTGGGAAAGTTGACTTATAAATGAGGAGTGTCTGCAAATCTCCAACACATTACAAATGAAGGATTTCAGAATTTGCATGCAAAACGTGCAGCACACCTGCACATAACTGCTTTGGTTTGATAGGCTTTGCATACAGCTCTGTGTTCCAGCCTGTGCAGACGCCCATCGAATGGCCTGACACAGCCCATGATTGTTTATTCATGGTTCCAAACAACTTTCTGACACATGTCTTGATCATGCCAGGCACAGCTGCATGTACAGCATGCTATCATACACACACAGCAGGACAGACACAGCCCTTGTTAGAAAATGTGATTGTTAACGTGCACGATGTAGCTACACTTTTGAGCCAGTAACCTAAGGTGTTCTTTACTTCCTCTGCCTGCCGTAGTTTCCTTTTGTTCCATTTCCCCAGTGTCACCACATTGCTCTTGTGTCACAGTATTGTCTCTCCAACCAACCAGCTTCAGTCACCTGGAAAAGCACGGATTCCTTTTCCAGGCTCTTACGTCACCCCTGTAAGAAAACCAGTTATTGTGCTCTTTGCCCCTGGCAGGCTTTTCTAAATGTGTCTGAATGGGCGTAGGTTTAAAATCATACAGTATATGGTCTGTCTGACAAACCAGCTGTATGCCATCCAAGCCACCAATGGTCCCATCCCCAGTCTGGGCCCCTGGTCTGTGCACCCCGTCCACCCTCCCTCTCATGGTACTGTTTTGACTGGGATCTCTGTCATCTTTGGCTGTGAAATCATGTTGACACACAGGCCATCATGCCTGGAGTGGCTGTGTCTGTCTCGACCCAAACACACACATTCACAATTTTTTTTTAACACAAGATCTGGGCTCCAGTCCAGACAGCAGCTTTCTATTCTCTGTGACAGTGGATATACATGTGAGGTCCTGACTGGACAGCAGGAGCCAGCGCAAAGCATGTTTGAATCTTAAGAAATAAGAGAAATGTGTAAAATCAAAAAGGCTTCAAATATCTGGAAACACTTCTCACACATTTCAACACTCTTAGCTCAGTCCTGATGTCAGTAAAAACATTTTGCTTTTACCTCGATGCATTGCATATTCTTCCACTGGTTCATTTTCAATCAAGTTGCCAGGCGGTCGCATTCCCTTCCACCCATCACTCGCAGCCCTTTTTATGCATCTGACAGACAAATAAAATCAGGAAGCTGCAGCGTCCAAACACTCCACTCACTCAGCTAACTGAACTCTTCTGGTTTGGGAACAACATCCATTCGGGGCAAAAGCTGTTAGGCTGCTGCCTCAAAGCTTCTGATATTATTCAAGCTCACTACTGTTGCTCGCCTGTTCACACCAACAGTGATGCATGAGCAGGGACCAGGGAATGACACCAAAAGCACAGATATCTCTTCAAATTCAGCAAAGCCATGATCGCGTGTATGCTTCTTCCTCTGAGAGTGCGTGTCCTCGGGGCTCTCGACAAACACAGGCTTCAATAAGTCCGATTTTCAACTACGGAAATGAAAGGAAGTTTTCTTCAGCACGCATTCTGCGTGCCTCTTATTGCTAATTTCCTTTCTCCTGCACTTCATGTAACCCAAACTTTTGCTTTATTTATAGATGTAGGTTTTTTTATGTTTCAGCAGTTGGAAAAAACCCACATCTCTGTCAAAATGCACATAAAGATAATGTTTACAGTAAATCTTGTGTGTGGAAAGAAGAACTAAATTCTTGCATGGCAGAATAAGCACCGTCGTGACAAATGAGGTAGCTTATCAACAAAACTGTTAAATTCATAGACCAGCAGAGGGATAAATACAGACCCCCGTGAGTCCGAAGTTGTATAATACGCTTTGTTTCTCAGTGTTGTCATGAATTCAGTGTTACAGATTAACAGGATTCTCAGAACGCCTGTCGGTCATAAATCATTCTCGTTTGTCGTTCCTGTATTGACAGCAGTTAAAAATGGCATCATCGCAGAAGATGCTCAGACCATCGAGGACCAGATGCAGCTTCCTGTGCAGACTGCGTTACCAGATGATCTTCAAAGGGCAACTGATGATGAAGCTGAGGCTGTGTTAGTGGCCCTGGAGGCCCAAGAGGACCTTGGCTCTGGGGAGGACCTTCTAGCTGCTTCTGAGCCAAAGGAAGAATCTGGTACCACTGAAGAGACAGCGCCAGAGGCTGCTGCTCCTGCTGATTCTGAAGCTGCTGTAGCAGTGCTGGAGACACTACCCCCAGTTGAAGAAGCAGCCCCTGTAGTAACTGTAGAGCCAGAAGCCCCTCCTGAGGTTGAAGCCCTTTTTGAGGCTACAGAGGAGGCCCCTGCTGTTGAATCAGCTGAAGCAGTGCAGGCAGAGGCCCCTGTTGTTGTTGAGGAGGTGGTTGCAGTACCTGTCGCTGAACCTGTTGTATCTGAGCCCACAGTTGTTGTGGAAGAGGCTGTAGCTGAGGCTGTAGAGGCCCCGGCTGAAGTGGCTGCACCTGCACAGGTTCCAGCTGACAATTCTGAACCAGAGGCTGCTTTATCAACACCAGCTGAAGCTGCACCACCAGCTGAACCACCAGTGCCCGTCGAAGCTGCAGAATCGGTAATAGACACAGAGATTGCTGCTGCAACTATTCCAGAGATGCCGCCATTACCTTCTGTCACAGATGACGCAAACGCTGAGCCACAGCCTGCTGCTGAGGAGGCAACAGAACCTCCTCCTCCCGCTCCTGCTGAGGCTCCAGCAGAGGCTCCTGGCTCCACAGAGGCCCCCCCTGCTCCGGTCTCCCCTGCTCCAGCTGAATCTGCTGCTACTGAGCCGGTCCAGGATGCAGAGGTTCCAGCTCCTACTCCAGCTGTTTCAGAACCCCCTTCTGAGGTAACCTCAGAAGCTCCACCAGCCTGTGTGACCCAGGAGTCCACTGCAGACAGTGCAGCACCAGTAGAGGCTCCTGCGGCTGAGCCCACCCCAACAGAAACTGAAGCACCCGCAGCACCAGCCCCTGCTAGTGACCCGGCTCCTGAACATTCACCAGGTGGTATGAAACATTAAAACCTCCAGATTACTGTTTCTTATCCCATCAGATTGTTTCTTGGCATGCAAGTAATGTTTCCACAATAATGACAGAAAGTAAAAAGAGTCCCAGAACAGAGTCTACTTTTAGATTTCACCAGTCAAAACTGTTTTGTCACATTTCTCAGTTTATATGCTGCAATTTAGCATGGCCGCACGTCCTTCAGAGTATAACTAATAACAGCTGAAGGGTGACAACTCGATTTTACTGGATGATAACGGCCACTGAGTGTTTTGAAGTCGTTCATTATGACAGGTTTTCTTGTTCGGTTATTTACTTGACTAAACACGAAGCTCTTTCACCGCCTAACCTGCCATGTCGACTCATCATGTCAACTCATCACACTCATTTTGGAGACAGTTTTTGAGAGGAGTTCAGGCACTGCAGCATTATTGCTGGCTGAAATACCTGTAAAATTCTATGCAAGCACGACAGGCACTGAGCATGTAGAGACAAGTGGGGAGCTGAGCAAAACTTGACTCAGTAATGAGCAACAAATGGACAAGAAGATGTTCACATGCTCAGTCTGTCGTGTTGCCACATATATGACCAAAGCAAGGAAGGCTTCTGGTAATTAAACAGGTGCCCACATACAGTTAGTAACCCCAAACTCTTATTAAACTCTTCAGCTGTTTGTATAATAATCAGCCCTTCACACAGGTTCCTTTGTGTGCTAATGTAATTGCTTGGAGCTGACGGGATCAACAGGCTGTAAGGTCGAACAGATGATGCAGTGTGAGAAACAGAAAGCGCTCGCGCTCAGAGGGAGAAATGAAGGCTCGTCTTGAGAGTGTCAATTATAGCACGAGCTCAATCTGGGCACAACAGCTCCAGTCAGGCAACTCTCACTCATTGTGCTGTGTTATGCACTGCTTACAGACTGATCATGCCCTGCTGCTTTGACTATTTACAACTATTTAAATACACTGACTGGTCACTTGTCTTCCTGCAAATTTGTCAAGCTAAATCCATTTAGAGGCTCTTTTTGAAGGGAAAAAAATTTGAATTCAAATATGTGGTTGTGACTTGTTTCTGATTGTTCCCAATAATAATGTGCATATAAATATAAAGTATATGTTTGCATTGCATTACAGTGTACAGTTATTAAGTTCAAACATGAGAGAATGAGCTGCGCAAAGTACAATACACATGATCCTCGGTTCGACCTGCACCCGACTCTTTATGTTCAGAGCACATGCTGTACTCTCAGGACAGAAACAACCCTCCATGCAGCATGTGTAGAATGCTTGCCCGGTGTGGCAGACGTGCTGCACTGCAGACGTTTTATGAGAATTTCTCTCTGGAGGCTATGTGGTAGTGTGTGTTTCACATTTATATGTCCTTGTGGGGACTTTAACCTGATGGGACTTACGTCCCCATGAGTACAGGCTGCCTTTAGAGGGTTAGGGTTTACTGAATACCCCCACAAGGATACAGAAACAAATTTGTAAATCACTTGTAAACCAGTTGAAGAGTGACTCATGTTGTTATGTATCGGTTTTTAATTTGGTGTGCATGCATGGACCTCCTCCTAATGTGTGTGTGTGTGTGTGTGTGTGTGTGTGTACATGCAGTGGAGTCTGCAAGTGAGGCCTCTCAGGATACAGAGGGTGAGGAAGCCAAAAAGAAGGATTGAGCTGGTAAGAACGCAGCCAGCCACAAACCAAACTATAACCCACTGCAAACACTGAAGGGTTAGAGGGACTTTCTGTGCAACCAAACAAACTCAAAGACAGCATTTATCATACAAACTGGGTGCATTTTGACATGAAAAATAGCAATAAATAGAATTTTGTTTATATCCAGTTACAAAGGTTAACATGAACAGTGGAAGTGTGTGTCAGATACTTAAGAACTAACCCGTTTTTCCTTTTTCTTTCAGAGAGAAAAGAAAACTCCCAAAGCTACCACTGTAAAACCCACTCGATTTTTAGCACTGTCCCATCAGCACTCACCAAAAACTGTAGACCACATTTGCTAATGTTCACTGTGCCTTAAAGATGTTCTTTAGAAATGCTCCTATATTTGTAGATAAACCTTTACAGGGGAGGAAGAGGAGGAGGAGCGGCTATACTGAAAACGCTGTGATGAGAGGGTGCAATACTCTGTAAAACCAGTGAACTCTTCAAAATGTGGAGTGGCAGCGTGTTGGATAACAGAGAAGGATGCTTGACTCTTTAAAGTAGCTGCTTCTGAGGAATAAAAGCCAAACACAGCTGTGAATAAAATTATGCAAAAAAGCTCAAAATGACAAGAATACCAAACTAGCATGGCAACGTACACACTATGTAAGTGTGTTACACTGCTAACTTAATTGTACTTAAGCTGTATGAAACTGTTTTTTAAAGGTCACAGGATAATTGGTTGAATTTAAAGTTTTCAGAAATGTAATTCAGCCATAAACCACACTTTTCTGTCAGTTATTAGCACATTAATTGCAGCTTTTCAAATGAGGTTTATTTAATTAATAGGAAGTACAGTAATAAGTGTTGCGTAACAGCACGCAGTTTCAATATTGAGCTTCGTTTCAACAAAATGCAAAGTTGCTTAAATGGGGAAAGATTACTTATGCAAAAGGATTATTACTCATAATCAGTCATTGCCGGGTTAAGGAGACAGATGATGCCATCTCGCTGTTCTGGAGCTGGCAGGTGTGCATGAACTTGTGTGCATGAAACAAGTTTCCAAGAAAAGGAACTGTGGGGTAACACTGATGTCACATGCTTGTAAGTTTTAGATTGAGTGAATTTCATCACCTAGTGGGCAAGAAATGTAACTAATTAGTTCTAAGTGTCGAGTTAAAAAGTGTAAAAAGCATTAGAAAAATGATTGCAGTCTCATAAGATGTGATGGATGTTTTGGGGAACAAATTTTGTTTTGATATTTTTCATTTACTTCTCACTCCCTGTAATATATTCATTCTCTGAACTTTGTCTATGATTCTGCTAACCTGTTAGTGTACAGAATAAAGTTTTACTCACTAATACTGTCTCTGTAACTGAACTATGACTGTATACTGTAACTGGGACTTTTAGTATATGGCAACCATAATCTTTCTGAGACCCCGGTACTTATTCTATCCTTAAATAACACAACCTTAAGACACCCAACCTCGGTGACTGCTTTAAAATGTGGAGCCGCAGGACAAAATGCACCCTGGCTCGACCACTTCTTTTAAAATGAATTAATACTTTGCATAAAGGATACATCTGCTCTTTTTTTCTCCTATTCTGATACATGACTCAGCTCCTGACACACTGCACCATGCATAAAAATGAAGTGGCAATAAGATGTTTTTGAATATTTAATGCTTAGCAGTTGCTTAAAAAAAAAAATCAGTGTGTGTTGTACAGTTCAGGTTTTTATTTAGCCCAAAAGTATGCCAAGTGATCACATATGACACACAATCATTCAGCAGGAAGACATAATCACTGAACCCAAATGATATGCTTCTTTGTGGGATTGCAAGCTTGCAAATGTCCAACCTTTTCTTGCACGTGTGAACCAGCTTTATTCAAAAGTTAATGAAGACTTGAGTTTTCTAGACATCAAGAAGCAATTTCGGGAAATTAAAACCTTGTATTATTAAGTTATGCTTAATCATCCGTCATCTGGTACAAAGAGAGAGGATACACTGTCATGATACATCTGGCGACCCCACAGGCTGGTAGTGTAATTCAATCTAACGCACAAGCTTAGGTACTTCTCAGCTATTGCAAGTGAAATGTGAGCACAGTGGATTTAAAATGCAGTGCCGTCTTCATATCCAGCTCAGCGTTAATGAGGGAGGAGAAAGTGCTCCAAACCTGACTGCTAGTCTGCCAGGTGACCTGTGACATGTTAAAACAGCGCTAAACTGCTTAATGGCTCCCAAGATATGACGATACTACATCTATAATTACATACAGGACATTGGTTTCTGACACGTTTCAGTGGCTGTAGGTTTTCCTAGTTTTTGTTTGTTTAATGTACTTGTTAGGAAGTGGTGGTCAGAGGGCCCAAAACTGCAACTGCTTCAATTTCAACCAGTCCACCCTGGAGAAAGAGAGACCATTAGGACAGTGACAGTTATGGCTTTCACTTTGGGTGAAACCCACAATGCAACAGATGGAAGCGAGCGCAGGTCTTTGTCAGGTACTCACCCGGGGAAGCGCGGCGACCTGATAGGCAGCTCTGGCTGGGAAGTTGGTGCTAAAGACTAGAGGAAGCAGCTGAGTTAAGCCATCAGCACACTTAAACACAGACTTTAAATGACACATACAGAACTTAGCAAAACTGAAAATCAGCCAATAAATGACCAATTGCATTTTTACCTTGGCCTTTCAGTATTGTTCCTGTCTGACTTAGTTTCACTGAAGCTGGGCCCTGTTCTACAAAGCAAATTTAGCATATCCAGAGTACTTTATCATTAGGACACAGGAGAATCAAGTATTCCAATGAACTCATGTAGTTGTTGCATGACAACTACAAAGAGTTGTTCCAATGCTTCCAATGCTTATAGAACAATAATTGATTGGTCAGCACTAGTGATGGGTCCGGCAACACCGATGCGTCGGCGCATGCATCGAGCTAGATAGAGCAACACCTGTGTCGGTGCGCGTATCGCTACTAGAAAGTCACGTGACCGATACAGGAACTGTTTCGAACTCGCGCTATGCGCCAAACTGTTTTTTATATGCAAGCGTATCTGTCAACGGGATGCAACTGCCAAAATAATCTTTGATCTTTTGCCGGTCATCATTAAATTCATCCGGACTCATAGAGCAGCCTCAAACCAAAGAAAGGTTTCAGCCGTGTGGGACC
>VOQJ01004302.1:2233-18528 GCA_015052665.1 Apistogramma diplotaenia
CCATCTGTTTGGTAATGCCTGCCAGCCCCTTCTTCACCACCCTCCACATAAGAAACAAGTGGGGCATCACATGTCTGTCTACTCATCCTCCCTTACAGGATTACACCAGCTTTACTTAAGTGACAACACACACACAAGCCCATAACAGACCGGCATGCTGGAGCCTCCACCTCTCTCCAAGAAGTCTGCAAACGTGATGTTCCTCACGTCAAAGAGGCCGAACTGTTTCCCAACAAACACTGACATTTAAAAAGGATTAAAATGTCTCATTTACTGGTTGACTGGCCTCAAAGGTAACAAGCGGCTTTGCCTCGTCAAATTTATGGTGGCCTTTACAGTACGTATGCCTAGTCAAGCAAAGCGAGTGATAACAAATAAAAACATCATCTCAACATCAAATATTTATTGATTTGAACACGACATCCCATTACACGCACAAAAACACACGCGCCAACAAAATGGAAAGATTCTCCGGAGAAAAAACGAAGCAAAAGGACTTCAGAAAAGTCACCATTGACGCTTTGAAAGTTCCATATTTTTGACAGAATTCAAAGGGGTCCTAACGCCACTGTTGTCATTCAATATGCTGTAGGTTACTCCTGCTGGTAAAAACTTCTATACCATGTGTCTTATTTGGTGTAAAAAAAATGGTTCTGTGACAACGTGGCATTTTAAAAATGGGATTTCCTTTTTATTATAACTGTTCTTTTGGGTACAAACTACCCACTTATTTTTTAATACTAGTACTGTACATGCCCGTGATATTGTGTTGTTTGGCCCATTCATGCTGTTTACAAACAGATGTGCTTAATTACTAGCAGAAAAGTTTTGAATTCAGTTCAATTTCAATTCAATTTTATTTATACAGGAATTTATGTAAACAATCTGAGTTTCAGCACAAGATGATTTCTGATCCTCTGCTGCAGTGTGTGTGTGTGTGTGTGTGTGTGTGTGTGTGTGTGTGTGTGTGTGTGTGTGTGTGTGTGTGTGTGTGTGTGTGTGTGTGTGTGTGTGTGTGTACGCGTAGGGACAATGTTTTTGATAAAATGGGTAATGTGTAGATGTCATACTGGACTACTGGAAATGAACAGATAGTCTCTTGTAGCCTCAATAGAGGCAGTGAATCTGTATTCAGTTAGTCTGTGTATTGAGGAGATACAGTATACGTTTCTTATGAAGACCATAATCTAAGTACTTTTTCAATAGTTTATTCCATTTTGTGTCACAGAGGAGTTTATGGTTTGGAGCTGAGGGGCTGCACAAAGGAATCAGAGGTTAAAGGTCAGCTACAGAACAGACTTCTCCCACGTGTCCTAATCATGAGGGTGACTGTCCCCAACTCACTGCATCATGGTGCATAAACATCACAAATATCAAACATGTTCACTTTTAGTGAGTCTTGATTAGAACAGTTACAAACACAGAACAAGTGTGTGTGTTTGCAACAATCCTGCGACTGCCAAATGATCTGAGTTACAGTCTCTTTGTCAGGATTTATCCGCGATCAGAGTCATTTTAGATGTGCTTCTTGTTTTCAGCAGACACCATGTAAACATGGGAGCTCCATATATGAATAAAGAACACTTTGTGCAGTCACTGCTATGAGCTGCTGAATTTCACCTGCTTTATGGCATTTTCACACTGAAGTTTCACACAGATTTAAACAAAAAGACCATAAAATGAAATTCTTAATGTTAAAGAATCAATCCAAAGAATTTGGATCCAACTGAAATATCGTTTATTTGTTTATATAGCTGGATTAATAATAGTACCCAAAATAATGCTACTGTATATTGGGTGTGTGGTGTTCACCCTGCCTCCTTTTCTGCCTGCCTGCACAGGTACTGCACAGAAGCCGTCAGAGTTGATCTGCGGTGAGGCTCTCCTCCCTGACACTGATGCCCTCACTCAGACCACTGACAGCACAAACTACACACTGTGGCTAATTGAACTTTTTATGTTTCTTTTGGTTAAAAAAAACTTTCTTAATTGGCCTTTTACCGAAGGCCACACAGCCCAGTTTGAGAAAATCTTCTCCAGCTTTAGGTGCGATGTGTCACACTGCGTGTACTCAGTCGGCTTCTCAAGAGCTTTAAAATAACACTAAGATTCAACCACAGCTAAAGCCTGAGGCCTTGTTATCTCTGCATGTCACTGCTTTTCTTCTTCCTTCATTGCCACCTATGGAACAACCAAGGACATAACAGGCCAAACTTCATGGGCTGCCAGCCCACACATGCTGCACTAGAATTCATGTAAAAGAAGAAGAGGGCAACAACAAGAAACAACAACTTCATGTTAGAATTCAAAAACTCTTTGAGGAGTTTCTTCATCTGCTTGGATACAAGTTTACCTGATCACATTAAGCTGAATTATCACTGTTTTCCTACAGAGCAGCAGGAGAAAAAAGAAAAGAGCAATTTTTTTTTTAAAAAGCAAAACTAGATGGTTTCCAGTTTCATTTTTTTGTGTGTGTGCGCATTTGACATAAAACCAAAACCCGTAAGCCTCGACTTTGCATACTGGGCAATAATCAGGAAGAAGAGTTAAGCATAATCTGCCAGGCTCTGTTACTACATTTAAAGTGCATCATAAAAAAAGCAGATTCCTCTGCTGATAGGATGTTTTCTTTTTCCTGCAGAGTCTGAACTGATTTAACCTTTTTAAGTTGGCTTAAAGATCAGTCTCATATCATATGAACTTATGAGTAAATATACACCCTATAAATGTACACCCTTTATATTGTCGGTCATATGCTTTGCTATTTAGAAACATAAGTATTATTGTACTTAATAGGTTACAGCTGAGTATATGTTGAAGAACATATCTTGTGATTGCCACGAGTAAAACATAAATCAACCATTTAAACCAGATTTCTGAGCCCAGGCAAATTTTTTTCTGTCATAACAACACATTCATCTCCTTCAACTATCATCCCAACATTTACGTCATCTTTCAATATTTCATTTGTGCCAATAACAAAGGTCAAGCTATTGGCTCAAACACGTCAAAGTCTTGTCTCTGAAAGCTTGTGCAGCTCACCGCGGACGAGGCTTCAGTTTGCTGTCCCTCTGTTACCTTTGCTTTTGATGTAAGCTGCTGCTAAAATGACATTATTGTATTCGCTCTGTGCTCGGAGAGCAGACGGTTTTCTGTGTGTCCACACCATGGAGACATCAAACAGCATGAAGGCTTCCACACCGCGTTATGGTCTACAGCATCTGCTCCAGTCATCACATGAGATATGAATAACTGCATCCAGGTCACGTATCAAGTATCGTGAACTCTGATCAGATTTGTAAAGGTAAATTCCTCGTGCAAGTAGGGCAAAGGAGAAGATCGCATTACTCTGAAACTCTAAAGGGGTTCTCCACACAGTAAGAGGATATCTGCAGCTTTCGTTAAACAGTTTTTGTCTGATGAGCTGAAGTGTGAAGCAAGTTTTTGTTTCTTGGTAACTCACACAAATCACACCTGACATTTCCACCACTGGGTTTAGATAAACACGGATCGCAGCAGGATATTGGAACTGGTTCCAGAGATGATGATAAAAGACATGTTTTGAGATACTAAGTCACTTTGCTGATTCAATTTTTAAATCACATTTGATTAACTGTAATATGCTTTGCTTGTAATTGTCTGTGCAGGGCTTACGAAGTTAGTGCACTGACCACTTCGTCATGCTTTTCTGTCGGGTTTCTGACTGCAGCCATGAAAAAGGCAAAGTCATTAAGCTGCAGCAAGAGCTGAACATACATATATGCTGTGATTGGTGAGCATCAGCATCAGCACAACACAGGTGGTGTTTAAAGTAACTAAATTCTGTGTGAGGTGCTAGAATCACCCGCATGTCATGGTCCCACAGTCCCAGGGTCCCAGGGTCCCAGGTACTCAGTTTTTGTGAGTTTTCGGATTTGAGATGCGATTTATTTTATAGCTCCATATATCTTGTCCTTTGAGTAGATCATCTTAGTGCTTATGAGTTTATCTTTACTGCTACTCCTTGTGATGTTAAATCCTTTTGTGTCCACTGCGTTACGGTCACACCTGCTGTGTGAGGTCGGTCTTGTCTCTGTGTTCGTTTGCATTTTTGTGTGAAGTTTGGGATGTGTGAGTCTGTCTTGGTGTTAGTTTCTTCCTGTCTCTTGTGTGCTGTGTTTAGTTTTGTTTCCTTCGTCGTGTTTCCTGGTGTATCCCATCTCCCTAATTACCTGGTGCAGGTATATGTTGTATATGAGTCTCCCTCATGGTTGTGTGTTTCCTACTTTCTGGATATTTTCACCTGTTCAGCTGCGCTGTGTATTTTTGTGAGAGCTCAGCATTAAGGCTGCTTTAAGCTTATGTCAGTTTTCTGAGCCCACATCCTGCCCGCCTGCCGCCCTGACCGTCCAAGGTTTACTCTTTAACGTGTTCGAACTTAAACTGACCTTAAAGAACTCGGGGTTTGTTAATGACCAACTCTGTAACTTGCCTAGACACATGGAATGTTTTGGCAGCTACACTTAGATATATCGTCCTTTTTTAAATAAACTTGAAATGTACATTAGTCACTTAAAGGACCAGCAGCTTTATGTACACACGTGTGTTATAGCTGATGAATTTTAGATCTCTTAGCTCTGCTATGAATAAGCGCTTGGT
Source organism: Apistogramma diplotaenia (assembly GCA_015052665.1). Lineage (NCBI taxonomy): Eukaryota > Metazoa > Chordata > Actinopteri > Cichliformes > Cichlidae > Apistogramma > Apistogramma diplotaenia. The sequence continues at coordinate 6,872 of VOQJ01004302.1, forward strand.
GGAATCACTTACTTCTTGGTGCCACTCATCTCTTCAGTTCGCGCGTGATAAATCTCCTTGATGAATGTGCTGAGCAGAGCGGATCAAAGGAACGAGCAGCTGCTGATGTTTGACCTGACAAAGTAACAGAGAGAGCTCATTCTCTGCTTCAGTCCTTCACAGGCAGATCTCACACTGAGGAATCACGGGAATATGCTTCATCTGCTGCTGGTGTAAAAGTTTATTAAAGGTTAGACTTCAAATCACAATGCAGGGGAAAATACATGCAGCATTAACGCTGCAAGATCAATCAGACTTTTGAAACGTTACACTTCTACGCAGATGATTTGGCTCCCAGAAAACACCATAAATCAGGCTAAACGAAAGCGGCTTAACCAAAACAAACACCACCTGCGCATTTACGCGCAACCCACTCTCAAATATTGTGATGACATATCAAGTTACGCATTTAGAGCAGCATAAGGCAGTTAAGTGCATATAAACTCTTTAAGGCACCTGCAGGAAAATTAAGAGAAACAAAGTGATGTATCACCAAGGCGCCTCTTTACGCATGTACTGTACTGTACACCAGGCCTGAACACGTTTCAGCTGTCCAAAGTGAAACTAGAGTGGAAGACTTACCGCCGTGTTGCTGATCTTTGGCTTTGTGTGTTTGGCTCTTATCGTCACTCCCGTGTTGACATGAAGGTGAAGAGGTACTTCTTCCACTGCTTAGAGTAAGTTTGGCTGTAGCATTGTGACAGCAGCTGCGCTCAGCATGCCGCTTCTATCTGCCGGACCATCCTTCCTTCAACGCCACTCCTCCGGTGGGAGGTCAAACTGCCCCTCCGCCGCACCGTCCCGTTTCTCTCTGCGTTATTTTCCTCCTGCTGAACCAAGGCATTGTACTGTTATGCCATCCGGGCACCGTCACTGTTTGAACTCACGCGGAGAGCCATCTGTGTGGACTTTACTGAAAACATACACAAAAAGAATGACGTTGGATTAAAATGAGTAAATAAATAAAAAGTCAGGTTCTCAGAAATGAGTAAAGACTTCAGCATTTGCTCATCTCTACTTTGTGGAATCACGCTGCACCTATTATTACCAGACTTACTAGTGTTGTCACCAACACCAGAAAAAAATATATTATTGGTATTTTTTTGGTCACACAACAATGTAACTTTCATAAGAAACTGCTTGAGCAGGTAAAACAACCAGGTAGTGTTTTTGTGGAACATCTGTCCTTCATTACCGCAGCTTCACAACGAGACTCCTGAAACTGCGCATTTATTTCAGCAGATATACAGCGCCATCTTTTGGAAGAAATATTGCAATATCGGCTGACATTATCTTCCTATTTTATTGCTCAAATTATTTGCCTGTTAGATCAGCAAATCCTAAACAGGTGCTACTGTAAAACAGTAAGTTTCTCATGTTATGGCTGAAAAAGTCTTGGTTTTTATCATTTCTGCCCAAAGGTCCTTATCACCAGAGGTTTCCTTGCACTGTGAAATTATTGATCATAGCTGTCTTAACAAAAAGCACTGTAGTCATTGAGTCCTTTGTACTGTCTTGGTGTCAGCGCTGCTAAACTTTCCGTTTTTAAGGATTATAAAGTCACACATCCCAGATAAAAACCAAAAGGTGTTCTTTTCATATGCTTTGGATGAATGAATGAATGAAATCGATCTCTGTGCAATGCAAAGCCACTGTTCTACCCCAGCAGGTCAGTGCACTCAGGAATAGCTTGAAGGACAAGACCAACAGTTTAACTCACTGACTCATTCTTGCCAGAACCCAATCCATGTGAGCTTCCTTAGGATATGTCAGAACAGACCCAATCCGAGGGGGCCCACCCTGCAACCCACAGGATCCAAAAGATGTGCTGCCAACCCCTGTGCCACAGAAAAACTGGAGGTCTCCCATCCACAGGCTGACGGGAGGCAGCAGGTTTGAAGGGGCAAAGCAGATATTAAATTTAGGTTCATCCTTGAACATTTAGCTTTGGATTCCTCACAAATTTGGAGCAGATTCTTTCAGACTAAGAAAATCAGCCTGTGATTCACCACAAGAGACAACTGAAGCTACTGAAATCCACCGGCACTGCATTTAAATGTGTTCATATAAGCAACGGACAAAAGAACAAACTGGTTATTCTTTCCGAGCTTTACTTACTGTTACAGTCTGTGGTGGCCAGTCATGGGGTAAATCTGCCAGGAGTTTAATTAACACTCTGCAAGGACCCGACTTTCCAGGAAAAGGTGACTATTTGGAAATATCATCAGTCACCTTTGCTAGTTTCTGCATTGTGTAACTTGTTTCTGTCAGTGAAGGAAAAAATATTCCAGGCAGAGCTACTGCATAGGGATTTAATATATGTGTTAAATCTTTTTGCCTCAGCTAGGCCATTTGCACACAAATTAATTTGCATCTTTTTAATTTTCTTTATTTCAGTAAATTAAATTGGCAGCAGATTCTATCAACAGGTGATGTAATCAGGCTAAACTTTCACAGTTAACCATCACTGGATATTCAACATATTTACCACATTTCTTTTCTTGGAAATATTTCCAAAAATGATTCAGCAGTTCAAACGATTCAACTTTAATAAACTCTAAAAAGATGTTCATGGCAAACTGTTATTAGCTTATACCCATGCTCCCATGTACAGCAATCTGATATCAATGCAAAAAGAGCAAATATTTATATAGATTTGATGCTTAAATTATTTGTAACCACTACGATTTTTATTCAGGCATCGTCTGCAACTGAGAATATTGTAGCATTATGGCAGAAGCATCACAGCACCATATTTAATGTGTTCAGAGTGAGCTCTATAAGATGGATAGTGTTGATTGCCCATTGTCATTATGTCAAAAGTTATGTTTATAGCTATTGGAGTCAGTACATTTAATGCTTTATTAGTGTATAAATGTATTTACAGGCTCAGTATGTCTGGGAATGAAATGATTTGGGCTTAATGAATATGAGAACTGGCACCACTGGTATAGTAGTATCTCTGTGGTAAAGTGATATTTGTGTTTTATTCATTTTTACTCATTTTTTTTTATCTTGTGTGTTGTGTTTTATGGGACTGTTTGTTCTTATGGGCCATGAGTGTGAAATAAAGATTGATTGAGACATTTTACTAGTGTGACCATGAGGCTAACCACCACAATTTCATTAAAGGGTGTTCCCTGAATGCAGCACCCCACACAGGAGGAAAGGGGCCAGATAAAACTATACATTAAATAAAGGATTTAGGCTACACCAGTGTATTTTTCTTGGGCCGTTATTTTTTATTGTATTATATTCCTTTATGTTCTTGGCAGCACTGATGTGTAATTAAGTGGTTTTAGTGTTTCTACCACTGAACAAAGTCTGCAGTGCTTGTGGCTCTGGTTTTAGTTCCACCAGTTCCAGTTTTGTTGCTAACTTTGTTGCTAACTGGCTACAGGGTCCAGTGAGTTCAGTGGGTAAGAAACATTCGGCTTACAGCTGCTGGATCAGGGTTCATTAGACAGACAAAAACAAGCCATAAAATCAGGACAATGAGCTAAAAGAGGCCAAGAAGCTGCAGAAAACACTTCCTAACTTATAAGACAATCATGTGAGCTTGTTAATATGCTTCACCTGTCAATACTTCCTGTCCTCCGTAGTCCCGAGTCAAGCCCAAGCTGTTGAGGCAACAATATCTAGATGGTACTTGTCAAACTCAAGCACTAACTTGGTGCTTTCTCCACCAGATTTCGTATTTCTGTAGTCAAATTCATCAGGAGAACCTCCATCCCAAACTAACAAACAATCCACAAAGAGCCGAATCCCTACAGCCTGTACTGGAGGACTGTGCCAGGCAGGCTCCATAGGCTAAGGCACAGCTACCAGGCTCCCTCCCCTGAGCACACCTGTGGGCTTGGCTTCAGGTTGGGGCCCCAGTAACCCCATCCTGGGCAGAATAGCCACGTCCCTTGATTTTTAAGAAAAATGCTCTTTAAAATCAGAACTTCACAACAAATGTGCTCCAGTTCTCAGAAGCATAGAAACATTCTCAGTGGTCGCAGGGAAGACGTGTTAATGTGCTTGTACTGTCTCTTTTTCTACTTTACTGGGAATTCTTAACTGCTTTCTGGAAAATTAAACTTGGTTACTGTGTAGCTTGGGATTCCTCACAGAGTTCATGTTTGTCGCATTCAGCCCTGTGTCTGTACAAACGAGGAAATAATATCTAACTTGAAAATTCAGCTTAACCATTACTTGCTGTGACAGTGTGACCTGTGACCTGTGACCTGTGACAGTTTGCTGTGCATGATGCTTTTTGGATCATTGCCAAATCAAAACTAGGACAGGGATTTTTGCTGCCATGGGGAATTTTAATATCTAAACATCCAAAGCCAGAGACTGATTGGCTATCTGGCTTTAATTTTGTGTATTATATATGCATACAATCAGGTGAAAAAGAACGCACACATTTTTATATTTTACACAGTAAAAAGTCATCTAGTCCTCACCTGATTCTAAAATTACTTAAATCCAACCAAGATGAACAAGAACACATGGCATTTACACCAGGTCATTGTTTGTTTAACAAAAACTAGGCCACATTGCAGAAGCAAGATGTGAAAAACTAAGAACATCCTTACTGCTTCCAGAATTAAAGTAAACAGCAGCCAGATGCTGCTAATCAGATACACTTGATTATAAAATTTAACAAAATCCAAGCTAAAATTGTGGTATGAGAGGATGGAAACTGCACAAAGACATAGACAGAGATTAATAATAACTAGTGATTAAATGCAGAGTGGGGTCTAAACAGGGTAAAACGAAGTGAGTGGAAAGAAAGGCTCAGTGCATCATGGGAATTCCCCAGCAACCTAGGCCTGTTGCAGCATAACTAAGGGATGTGTCAGGGTCACCTGATGCAGCCCTAACTATAAGCTTTATCATAAAGGTTCCACAGAAAGCTGAAGGCTCTGCCTCCCATTCTACTCTTAAGTATCCTAGCAACCACAAGCCAGCAGTCTGAGAGAGAAGTGCTCTGCTGGGGTGATATGGTACTGTGAGGTCTTTAAGATAAGATGGGGGATTTTCTGTTTTGGTCAACAGTATTAAAAACAATAAAAATGAGCATTTGAAAATCCACAACTGAAACACAGAGTCACAAACTCAGGATCATGACAAAGCCTTTCATTCTTAATCAAAGGGCTCTATGATTCAGTTTTCTGACTCATTGCAATTAAATAACATTTAAAGTAAATATTTGTATATGTTTCACCACTGCAGCTTTGGTCTTGTCATCATTTTTAACTTTCTCTTTTTGTTCTTGAACATAAAACAGCACTAATTGTGCATGGCTTCGTGTTTTTGTCAGTGGCTTCATTATTTCTCTAATTTTGTAAAGAACGTTCGAGATAAACATCAGCTTCAGTAGAATATGTCAACAGGAAGAGGCTGGTGTTTCACTTTGGCTACTTGTGTTTTCCACAAGTTCAGATTTGTTCACAAAACAGTGTTTAGTGTTTTTATTCACAACACAAAATATTGTTAAGGCTAACATTCATGCAGCATATCTCAGACAAGTAAGTGTGAGAAAGACTTTCTCCCTCATAATTGTTTGTATAATGCAAAACAGCCGCTGTTTTAAACATTTACATTCACACGTATGTCAGCACTTCTATGTTTTCCCTCATGGACGACAAATTTCATCCAGACAACAACAACAATAAAAGCAAAGCTGAGGGACATGGAAAGCCATAATAATGTGAATATTATGGACCAGCTCATGGATGTCTCTGTTTCATGATCCCCCAGCTTTATTTTAAATGACATTTCATAAACATAAAGCCTATTAAGTATTTGGCTTGATTTTCCCTTTCAAGGGGGCTTTGAGCGCTACTTGCATGGATTTATGGGAGCTTTGTGGTCTGAAGGTGTTGGCGACCATCTGATGCTGCTGTTTCGAGCTGTGGTGTCTCTTACGCCGAGCCAGCTCCTGCCTTTGATGTGAAATCCTTCCAGGAAATGTAGTTCCCAGTTTCTTTCATGTCTAATCCCTTCATGATGTTAAAATGATAGAAAACAAAAGCACAAAACAATAGAAATTGGCAATTTGTTTGCCATTATGATTATATATAGTATTTCTTAGAATATAAATATGAATATGAGTCATTTTAAATAAAACCAAAAAAGTTGTTTTCAGTGGACAGCTGGGCACTGGGTTGGGTTTATCCAACATTATTAATTTTATCAAAGGTTTATTATAATTATGAGTTTAATTTGCATTTTCTTCAGCCATCAATCATTTTAACGCTGAATTTTAATCCTAGCATCTACCTGAGGTCATGTGCTTCTACATGATCCACATGAAGCATATCTGACTGATGTTTGGCAACTTTACTATTGTCTTATTGTGTTCACGGTTTTGTCTTTGTGTCTGCTTGATCTATGCAAAACAATTAACTTTAAGAGCATTTGCACTAATGTTTTCAAAGTGTTCATTACTGGCCATATAATCTTAGAAATTAATAAATAAGCTGTACTGTATGCAAGCCTGGGATTGGATCACCAAGACTCCTGCCTTTGCCTCACCTCCTGCAGATGCCAGCCCCACAGGACGATGGGTGCATGTAACTCAGCACACTCGGGGCCACTGGCTTGAAGCACGAGCCCCATCCTTCAGGCTTGGCTGCAGGGTGGGTTCGAGCCCGGAGATGGTTCCTGGTATATTCTTCACATGTTTTGTTTTGTTGTTTCAGTTGCACTTAGTCTGATCCCTCAACCACTTTGCTGCTCCAAGCTGCCCCTAGCGACATAGCTCCTGAAATCCCATTGGCATCAAACCCCTCTGCCATGGTAAGATTGTGATTCACACAGGTGTGAGGATTTTTCAGCTTCTCTGCGTTTCCCCAAGCATCAAGGTGTGTGGAGGGACAACATGAACCTGCTGGGGTGGCTAGGATGGGCAGCTGGTAGATTAGGCCAAAAATGTTTTCATTTATCGTTTAATTACTTTTAATATAGCTTATCAACAGAAACTCTCAAAAATGACACATTGGACATCATCTCTTTTTTCAGACAAAATCTGTACAAAAACCTTCTAATCAGAGTTACAGAAAAACAGGCATCTAGCAGGCTAAAGCAGCAACTTCCATAACCATCAATAAACCCTGAAATAAAACAGGGGGCCAGAAATGCACAGCTGTGAGGCAAAGGAAATGGAGATGGATTAGGAGCAGACTGAGGACATGAACAAATATGTCAAGACTGAAGAGCTGGATTAAGTTCTGCAATGAGGAAAAACGGGGATGGTGGGTCAGAAAACTGAAAGCATTCCAGTTATTGAAGAATGCTGTGAGAGTAAACATCTGGAAGTTCCTATCTGATGTTAGATGGAGTTATGTCCAAGTCATGGATACATTTTACTCTGGTTAGATTAGTGGAAATGCACACTGTTTATAACACTGTCAGCAAAGGAGTGAAAAAGCCTCGATGTGCACATGAATTGATGGGCAGATGTCGTGCAGCTGTCTGTGAGGGAAAACGACAAAGCTTTCTGGGAATCCTGCTGCTTGGATCATGACACACATTCTGTGCAGTTAATTTAATCAGAGTCAGAGATGAACCAGTCGTCCATCAGCTCTAAAGCAAAACAGCAATTAACTAAAAGTGAATTAATACAGAACACTTAACGAGGTGTCAGCTTCTGGTAGGAAAACCAAGATGTTAATAGACATGAGGAACTAACATTAATAAAACTCAAGATGAAAGAATTACAAAACTGAAAGTCATAACTAGAATAACCATAACCTGAAAACAGGAGTCAAAGACCACTACAGCACACAATCTACTGAAATAGGGAAACCAGAAGCTCAATAAACGAAAAAAATCCAAACATTTTAGTTAATTTGAACGCTGTTGAGCTCACAAACATGACACTCTCCAAATACGGAATCACAGAGAGACACACAGTCCATGCTCATAATGTTAATTTTAGTTTAAAAAGCTAAACTAAAATAACTTTCATTTTATGATCTGAATGGACTTTACTCATGTTAAATTCAAGTAGGATCAGTTTAACTTTTAAACCAAATGTAAGCATGAAAAGGTGCTTTCAATGACTGAGCAAAAAATACTATCAGCCACAGTGCTCCCACTCAGCCTTCTGGCAGTAGTAGGTGGCACAAATCCTGTGGAAGTACATAATTTCCAGGTCTCAGTAGATCTTAATGGGGTGCATGTGCCTGGCAAATGGCTGAGTAAGAACCAGGGATAAGAAATGCTAAGTCATAATAAATATAAACCACTGAGAATACCACTGTGAAAAAATGTCAGAGGAAAATGGATTTTCCAGTCAGCATGTCAGTTTCACTGGTCCTGAGTCTCCTCCTGTTGTCAGTTGTGGGCATCACATATAACAGAGCTCACCTTTCTTCATGTGAAACCTGCTAACAGAAAAACATCTTCACAGTGTTGCGAGCTTCGGTCTTAAATTTAGAACCCAAACACTGGGTTTGGGTGTCACGGCTGTTTTAGTTCTCCCTTCTCTGACGGTTATTATAAGTTAGCCTTTCACTTCAAAATACCCCAGACATGTAGGCAGAACTCTCCAGTGTTGATATTTGTTCTTCTTTACCACAAAAGTACCCAAAATTTGATTTTAAAGCTCTATAAAATAAAATACTGTACTATAATAATATTATATAATAATAATAATAAAGTAATAATAATATTAAATGCAATATTTAAAAAACACTCAAACTCCACACAGAATGGCCTGGGCCAAGGTGGATTCAAACCTAGACCGTCTCGCTGAGACAACTGTGAGTTACCGCTGCCCGGATAAGCTGAAATACTGCCTAAAGTATATAACTTCGTTTAAACCACTTTATTGCTCTTTGTAAGAACATCCAGCTAGAATCCAGGTTTTGTTCATTTTTTAGCTGCCGCACAGATGATGGCAAAAACCTTTGTGGGAAAAAATTGAAAGTTGACTTTTTATCTTTTCTTACAAACCGCACTATTTATACACCTAAATGCTTGAAGTGTCTATTTTTAATACACTAATATAAAAATAGCACAAAAAAGGTAAAAAAAAAAACAGAAAAAAAAGAAAAATTCCTTTAATTTGACATGTGTCGCAATGAATCATGGGAAAAATAGGGCTAGGTTCCCAGCCGTGCCTCTGCGGCTGCAGTCTAACCTTCTCTCATGTGTCGGCTCTGATCTGTGACGGGTTGTTGATCTAGCACCGAAACTCTCGCGAAATTGGCAACAAATCTGATCAAAATGCTGAGACCTTGTTATTTCCGGGTCACGGGGAGGTTATGGACGACAGGACGAAAGGCGGAGTGATTGCTGGAGAGGTTTGGCTGTAAAGTGACTCACTATCCAGTTGGTGCTAATCACCTCGGTGCATGTCCGCAGCCGCTAACCGCAGCTAACTAGCTGACACTGCCTGACAGCCCCCCTACCTCCCCCGGTCACATGAGACATATTTGACCGGAGGGAGGATGGCGGAGCGGGAAGTGCCGCCGGGAGATCTTCATCTGCAAGCATCTTCAGAAAGTTCCGGGAGACGAAACTCCTCCGATGAAAACGGACACGCCGACAGCCCGGACGAAACTCTGTCACCGACCTCGGTGATCTACTTCAGGGAGGCTTTAAACTCGACCAACCTGCGGTTCGCAAAGGCTGGATCGCTGCCGCCCGCTCCGCTCCGGCAGTATGATTTCCAGATTGAAAGAATCGAGTCGAGGCGAAGAAGTAAGTACTGACCAACTTCAGAAAGTACACCTTTCCCCGCTGGCTAACAGCTTCCTGATTTACCGAGAATATAAACTTCAGCCCGGCGGTTTACGGTGCTAGCGTTGTTGCTAACTTTCCAGCGTCCGTAAACAAACAGCGCGGAGCCGCATGAAGTGCGGAGGTAACAGGTCACATCACATGATGGCTGACTTCAGCCGCAGCTTTCTGTTTGCTGCTGTGTGTTCTTCTGTGTTGTATCTCGGTCGATATGCGAACATGTGTCGTGTTTTGACAGTCTCGGTTGACCTGCCTTACAGCACTGATGCTGCTGCTGGTGGTCCACAGATTTATCACCTGATCGGGGGCTGCAGTTAAAAAAAGACCTCCTGCCCCCCTTTCCTACCACCAGAAGGTTCAGGAGAATTCATGACGATATTCTGAGGAAAATGGAACAGTTCAGAGGATCCAGCTGCACCCAAACTCGGCTGTTTAACGGTGGCTGCTGTGTACGTGGGGCTGCTTTGTTTAAACCAGATTTCAAAGATGGATTACGACTAGCTCATCGTTGATAGTTCACCTCATGTGTTTGTGCTGGGCTCTGTGTATTTAATACAGAAGGTTGGAATTTAAATAACAGGAAGACATAATCGTATTGCCACTTTCCACTCACTTTCTCTCATCCTGCCAGAGAGACGATCCAGTGTAACTCCTGCTTTCATGAGGACTTTTCAGTTCTATTCACCCCTCCATCCTCCGATGCTTATCTAGGTCCGTATCACAGCATCACAGGTGCAGCAGACGAAGCAGAGATGTCTAGATCTGCCTTTCTGCAGCCACCTCCTTTAGCTGTTCTTTTTGGGGGGGGTGGGGGTGCTGGCTGGCTCTGATGCTGCATCAGACCATCTTTCATTCTCCCGCTTTGTTCCTCACTCACTCGTGAACAAGACCCTGACATATGTGAACTCCTCCACTTAAAGTTGCATCTCATTCCCAACCCCAGGTGGGTGCCCCTCTGTTCTTTTAAGTAGGGGATGTAATTATCGCTCTTCTCGAGGGTGTGGATACTTCAGGGTGCTTTATTGGTTAGAGACCTTCCTAAGAAATGGAGTCTTTACTGTACGGTTGTGACAGAGTTAACCACGGCGTTATCGAAACAGATGCTCCTTTACTTCCACATCTTCATTCTCCTTCAGCACACAGTCCTCAACGGCCAACAAAACAAACAGGAGTTGTAGGTTTAAATAAATAAATTGGTTTGAAGCATCAGCATGAAGTGTTTTGGTGGGACTAGCTGTTAGCGTGTCAGGGAGAGTTGTACTTGACACACATGATTTCTTCTGTTTAATGTTCTTACCCCTGAGAAAGCTGAGAAAACCTTGAAGAATATTTTGAAAGAAAGTTATTTAAAAGAAAGTTTGACACCAGAGCCTGTGTTCAGTAATTCATTTGAAAAGAAAAAAAATTGGCTGATATGTATAATTCTAATATGTCAGCCATGAGATAAGATAAGATAAGCCTTTATTAATCCCGCAATGGGGAAATTTGCGTTGTTACAGCAGCAACAAGAAAGGACAGTGGAACATGTTAAGAGATGAACAATATAAACAATATTAAAAAAATAAATAAAAAATACTGAATACAAAGAGATACAAGAAATATAAATATAAACCCTTAAATTTACAATGACAAGAAATATATAGACAATATAAACAAATATAAATATATATAAAGTATACATAATATATATCTATTGAGAGCAGTGTGTGTTGTACAGTCTGATGGCGTGTGGAAGGAAGGACCTGCGGTATCTCCTTCACCGTGGGTGCAGCACTGAAGGAGCTGCTCAGTGCTGTCAGAGGGTGGTGCATGGGGTGAGACAGGTTCTTCAGCATGCTTTTAAGTTTAGACCTGATTCTCCTGTCTCCCACCACCTC
>VOQJ01004306.1:25228-47901 GCA_015052665.1 Apistogramma diplotaenia
TCAGTGAACTGTGAAAAAGAAAATTCGCTTGCACTGTAGAGGTCACAGCTTTGAGATTCTTGGTGATTAAAAGAGTCTTTCAGAATAAAGGTCAGCAGATTTCTCAGCAGACTCCCAAGTGCTGAAGCAATATGACTAACTTCATTCATCTCATTCACACTGACTTAGGAGAGAACCCCTTTGAAAATTTGCACTGTTGTTCAGATGCATTTCATCATTAGTGATGCACTGAAGTGGTGTTCTTGGCCCGTGACCCATGAAACACTAATGCTGATTTGACACCTTTTCGTTTTATTGAGCCAACAGATGACAGGAACAATGTCATCTGTGTTTGACTGAGTGAAAGAGAAGATGGTTATACTCATTTATTAGGTTAAGGAGATGCAATTTCTGGTTTATAGGTAGAAGGCTGGTAAAAAGGGAAAGTAAAACACTTGTTAGAAATAGGGATATCACAAAAACTGACACCTCTGACACTGTATGAGCTGATGCTAAAATGCTATCAAAAGCAATCTCCTTAAAGAAAAATGTATGCAGATATTTTTAACCACAATAACACATCTGTGAGGCACACATGGAAAAGTGAAGCTGCAGGGCATTAGATATATTCCATGTCAATGTACTAACTTGTGAAATAATGATCTTTGCTCTGGAAATTGGCTGTTGATTGCATTAATTTTTCACATTTAGTGGCCAACTACTCACTCACAGATTGAGTTTGCAACACCCTCAAGCTCTAGGCAATCACAGGTCACCTATCACAGTCTCAGACAGTTAGGCAAAGGGTTGCAAATACCTGCCATCTAATTAAGAAATACAGACAGATGAGCACAACGTCTTGTAACGTCTCTGCAAGAGGGGACTCAACTCATCTGATTGCCAACTGGTGGTATTCTGGTTATATTTCTTTATAAAGTAAGGTTCTGAGCACCTGTGCCGTTTTGCAGTTACACTGCTGTCCTGTAGCAAGTCTGTTGAGGAATTTCTGTTTCAGACCTGAGATTCTGTCGGAAATCTGAATGCAAGTCCTTAATGAAGATAAATGTTTGTGAATTTCTGTGTATGTGTTACATTTAATCACCATATTATCACAAACCGATTGCATGTAATTGCCAACTTCACCCAATTCAAACGCAAACTGACAGCAGGCTGATTCCATATTGTTATCTTTTATCACCACCACCAAAGCCACTTTGATGTCAACTGGCTGTGAGTGGGCGCACACCTGGACCCAGTCTGCAAAGCAGCCACTTCAAATTCAACGAGATTGCAAGTTCACTGCACATGCTCACGACGCCGTGGCCTCCAGTCAATGCAAGATTAATCAATGACAACAAGATGAGTATCTGGTCACAACACTTCCCTGATTCTTTATTCCTTTGTTAAATCTGATCCATTTTCTCCAGCTGCTTTTATGCATATTTAACACATGGTATGCATGAGACATGAAATACACGAGGTAAAAGTAGACTAATGAGATCTATCAGCCAACTTAATATAGCTTTTGTATAAAAGTAAGAAAGACAGAGTCATCTGTAACATTCATGTTTCTAGTTGTTGTAGCAGATGAAGTGAAGTTTAAGTGAAAGAGCACTAAAACCCTTCCCACATATCTTTCAGATATTAGGATGACCGAGGCCTGCAACTCACTCTGCAGCTTTCTCAGTCAGTCGCTTCCTGCCAACCAGTGTTGAGGTGAGTAAGGACACAGGGGCTGAGTTTCACTCCACTTCTGTGACTGTCCAAAAACAAAATGCAACCCTATGGGTCTATTCCTGAACAGACTGATGGAAAGTATAAGCTACTGTAGTAACAGTGTGCATTAAGTCCTACCCCCACCAGAGGGGAAACAGTTCATGCTCTCCATTAACTTTGCATTGAGCGAAGGTGCATGCTTGTCAATTCTGTCTGCTAGCAAAAAGAAAAAAAAAAAGTGTGCGGTCGATTAAACCATCAACAGGCCAGACAAAAGGAAAAAAAAGGTGAGGCGCTACAGCAGGAAAAATGGAGAAAATGAAGGATCCGGACACTCTGTATGCCTACATGTGTAACCAGCATGTTCTCAATGATAACACGATACTTACATGTCAGTTTTGGCCGCTACTGCCATATTTGTACTCATGATTTTGAGTACATAAATGTATACACAATATCAAGTGTGGCTACATGAACTGCCCGGATGGTGTAAGGACAAGAATAAGTACTCATAAGTGTGCTCATAAAATGGGAATATTGTATCGCATAAGATGAGAATAGCCAGAGGCCGCAATGTGAAGTCATAGTACTGTATGCCTTCAGATTTAGACGTCTATGATTATACGTCTATGATTGAAACTCGTTACGCATTTTTGATTTAAACAGAACAAGCAACAGCGAACAATACACAACTGTAACTTAAAATTTTAGTTTTAGAATTTTAGAATATGTATTTCAGCTGTTACAATATCTTGTGTATCCTTCCTGCAGAGTTATACTAACCACTGATGAAACAAAACTGTGCCGCTCGCTGCCTCAACATATGTGCCCTCACATTAGGCATGAACATGATGCTCTTATAGCAAATACAACAATGCTAGTCAAAGACTGGATTTAAATAATCTCAACAAAACCTGCCTTTAATGTCACGTAACGCAGAGTTATTTATTTGCTCGACAGCTTGCACATTAACAGAAGAACACGTGGCTTAAAATCTGTTGCTGGGATTTTTCACTGCTCTGCATAAAACCAGGCGGCAGACCTGGTAGACCCCCGCCCCCCCCTTACCGTCTGCAGCCTGAATGTGGTAGCCATCTCCATGGGCTGGCTTCACTTCCAGCAGCTGCATGGTTCGGTCCAGTAGGCCGTGTATCACCTCGAACCCCGGACTCTTGTTGTAGTAAACAGCACAGAAACGGCGGCTGTTCCTCGCTCTGACATCTGGGTGGCAGGATGAGAGGGAGGGTGTGTGAGAGACAGTAAGAACAGTGTATACAGTACTATAGAAACTGATATGCTGATATGCTCAAAATTAGACCAGAAACTAACCAGAAGCATTAGCGGTATTGTAATTGTTAGAGCTGGATTCTCTATAATTATTTCTTCATCTAAAAAACTGGATTATGATTCCCCTCAAATATATCTACTGTATAATGTTTAGGACAGTTTCACCTCCAGCATTTACAAAGGGGACCATCTGTCCAGTCACACCAGTGGCACATCAGGGTTCCAAGACTGCACAACTCTACATGAAATAGAAATGTTTGCATCGCTTCACTTACCTTTGGTCTCATCCTTTAGCACCACATCTGATATCTCAAACAGTTTGAGGGGAAGGGGCATCTTCCTGTTGGCAGCTATAGTTTTCAACAGGCCTGGCAGCAAGGTGGTGCGCGCCACCTGGTGGAGAAAAACCACTGTTCAAGATGGAAACGTGGCTGCAGTTCTTAAGGAAGGAAGAGGACGCCCTCTTGTGGAAGAATTAAAACAGTTAAGTGCTTCTGTTTTGAGTTTTCAACATCATCCCATCCATGTCTTTACAGTCTTCATTTTACATTTAAGGAAAAAGTCACTTGACTACAAAGTAGCTTTGATTAAATTTTTTTTTTTTTCTTCAGTGGCTCTGGAGACCATTTGGAGTTGAAAGGTCTTTTTTTTCTGTGAACTTGGCATCAAAAATCAAAAATACATTTACAGAAAACCTAAAACAAAAAAAATGATTTGGGCAAGTTTTAAAAAGTAATGGAAGGAGGAGTAACTGCAGTTAAATGAAGAGTGGCAAATGGCAGACTGAACAAGTGTCACTGCACCCTGTTCTTTGCAGACTACTGTACAACACCTGACCAACAAACCAGGGCTTACGTTTATTTGGTCAGTACTGCCCTGTTTATTTATGTAGTGGAGATTGCTACTTTAAGAGTTAAAGCATGTTTCATTTGTTACAAAAAGGTCCCAAACACATCACCGTTGTATTTTTGGCTCTCAGTTGGACAGTATGTTACCTGGAACTCGGCAGTCTTGGGGTTGGAGATATGGACTGCCTTTGTCTCTGAGATCTTCTTCCCCAGCCTGTCTGCTATATCTTCTTGAGAACACTATAGGAAGGGCATTTTTAAGGAGACAAAGAAAAAAAAAAAACAACAACAACTTAAAAAGTATGACTTGTGCTTTTTTCTCTTACCAGGGCAAAGTTGAGGGCCTCTGTGAACCCAGCAGCTGCCAGGTCTTGCCTCAGCAGCTCTGTCAGTTTATTAAGTGGGAACTGTGAACAAATACATAAGAATACACACAATTAATCAGCTGTACAATCATATTTGGTTACAGTAATTCACCATGTATAGAAAACAAAGTCAGCTACCTGGTTGGCTATAGTGTAGGTGTGTGGGGTGGTGCGGGTAATGTTGTTGAAACCGTAGGCAATCGCAGCATCCTCCATGATATCACAGGCGTGGATGACGTCTGAGCGAGTGGGTGGGATCTCAACCTCAAGCTCATCGCCGACACCGGTAGCCCGGGAGAGCAGGCACATCCTGGTCAGCAGCTCAGCTATTTTCTCTGTTGACTCACTGTCAGAAGAAGTAGGGAAAAAAAAAAAGTTGTGAATTTTCATGTTACTAAGACACCAAACTGGTGAACCTAAAAACTCAGTGCAAAGTGTGAATATATCAATTCATGACCTGAACCATTTCATTCTCACTGGGCACACACACACACACACACACACACACAGACTCTCATGGCATAAAACTGGCACCAAACATGGATTTACAGTGTGACAGAAGGGGAGAAACAGTTATAAAGACCCTGGACATAGCCACACATAAGGAAAACAGATCATCACCACAGGAAGAGCACATGCTAAATTTGAGCTTTGGGCTCAAAAGGTTTCGAGCTCTGTATCCTTCCAACGCTGAGCTTAGCATCTCCCGAACCTCCTAAGACCCTTGGAAGTTTTGTTATTAAAAATATATATAAAACTAAAACAAAAATGATGGATCAAATGCACTCAAAAAGTGGAACTGCGAAATGAAAACATCACACTGATACACAAAATCACTTACTTGATGCCAACTTTTTGGTTGATGAACGTACTAGACAGCTTCTCCTTCCTGTAGGCCAGCTCCTGAAGTACAAGGCAGAAAATGAGAGGAGAATCAGGAAACTTTCAAAGAAACTAGTGGCACACGTGCAGGGTGACATGTGTGCGTGATACAGTACTGGGTATATGCAGGTCTTGCCATCTGGGTACACCACCTCAGCCTCCTCCACACTGCACAACCAGGAGGGAGAAGAAAACATCACCCACACTGTTATATTCAGTCAAGTCACAACCAGACAGGAAGTCAATGAAATAAAGTTCAATTAGCACATCTTGCCTGACTGCAGTAAAAAATGCTTTTAAATGATATGCAGTAGATAGATGTGACAGCTGATGGCATGTGACTGACTGCTGATTTCAATCCCTACTACGCAGGCAATAACACAACCATCTTCAATCCTGAGCGAGCACAAGTCTTTTGACATGCCATTTATTGTCTGCCTGCAAACAGAGATGCCAGACTTTGAGATGGACGCGACTTACGTGAAAGGCTGAGCACAATACTCGCTGAACATGGTCACCATCATGTCCAACACAATCTTTGCCTGTAGCAAAAATAATCAAGTTAAAGTCAGTTTTGCCATGAGAGTGGAGATAAGTGGCAGAGTTCCTTTGCCCCCCAACTTAGCCGTACCTTGGTCAGGTCTGTTGCTGTGCACTCAATGAAGACATTCCTTGTCTTCATGTTGATCTTTGTATGGTCCCCTGAAACATAAGACACTTAAATATACTGGGAAAATCTCAAAGTGGTCGTGTTTTGCTATCTTAATCTCATCAAACTAAAATAGTGGCCGTGTACTGTATAACTGAATGCTTTAGCTTTGAAAAGGCACATACTACCTACATATTTAGCTTAAAGGTTTTCTGAAAAAACACTTTACTTTGACACAGAAGACTGTAAGTGCACAGTTGGTCAAAAACTAATAAAGTATTCAGAATGTATAATAGTGGCAGAAAATGAAAGCAGAATGAGGACGGCGTACAGCACTCACCATTGATAATAGGAGGCATAGACAGAACAATGCCGTTGCTGTCGTAGATGACGGGGTACACAGGCTTCTCTTCAATAATGTGAAGATAATGCCTCAAGTGGCTGTCAGTCTGGAAGAACCAACAGAGCACCGGTGGGTTAGCTAAAAAGACAAACTGCCTGTGTGACCAACACTGAGTCATTCAGTTTCCTCACCTTGTAGAGGCTCATGAGCTGGGCAGCTGTGTACTCTTTGGTCTGATTGAGCGGCTTAAAGCAGATGTCTCCCGGAGGCTTCGCTGTGTACATGAAAGGACCGGAGATGGTGTCCAGGTCATGGGTCCCGATCGCCACCAGGCTCCTCTTTCTGCACAAACATAGTAAACAGCATGAAATGGCATTAAGCCCAAGACCGCACTACAGTTCTTTCATGTGTTTTAATAAACTGTGAAGGCAGTTCCACAGTTTGACACATGAGTAGGATACAAAGGACTAACATTAAACTTATACCTGAGCTTGCAAATGCTATTTCTACTGATGTCTATGCAACACTAATTAATTCAAACCACCCCCTAATAACAACGCATGTATGCATTTACATCCTGTGGTCTCCAATCAATAGTAACAGAGCAGAATGTTCAGCTTGCTTTATTGCATTAAAAGCGTAGCTAAATAAAATATATTGTATGTAAAAATCAATTGCACATCAACAAAGTAAATGCAGCAACCTCAGCAAACATTTTAAAATACAGCATTGCAGCACAACTGCATCAACAGGCTGCTGCCTAGTTTAGAAACAGGTGCCACATGTAAAGGCAGCATCACGTTGGACTCTTCATTGTACAAAATGTTACAATAAACAACCTTGCACTTGTAGTGAAATTTTCAAAGGATGTTCAGTGCAAGAAACACATTCACATGGTAGGCATTTGATGTGCTCACCTGCAAATGTTCTGATGTAGTTTCTCCTGCAGCTCGATGAAACTGTCGTAGCGCTCCTGTGTGAAAGTGATGTTCCTCAAAACTGCCGCCACAGCATGGGGTCGCACTGCTTCTGTCTGCAGGGAGCCAAACACCGTAAACATAGGTTCAATAGACATCTAAAAATGACACTCGTACATGCCTCAGCTTACAAACTATTTTTTGCTGTTCAACTACCGGAAGATCTCCACCCACCTCCTTAGTGATGATCAGCTTCTGACGCTCCCCACTGAGTGGGCCAACACGTCTGTATCGAGGTGCCTCCAGCCTGAAACACAAACACAATCTCCGTGGTTAAAGTGAAGCAAAGTTTGCATGTGTTACACTTAAAATGGAAAGGTGTGAAATATGCAGTTATCCAACTAGTTTGTCTGACATTATACAATCCAGTTTACACTGTTAAACATGCAAAGGTGTTACCCTTTGCAGTCTGCTGAGTGAAATGTAACTCACCTCTTCTTGAAGACCTGCAGTCCACGGACCAGTCCCTCCAGACACAGCAGGTCATAGCGGTTAGCTGGTACATCGATCTTGTACAGGATCACATCAGATGCTCCTGAGGCCTTAGTGTCCCCTTGCTCTCTGCTGATTATCTCCTTCTCTGAGGTCTGTAAGGCACCATGGCAGTGTTCAGACACCAATGCTGAAGAACCACAGAGAAAATCTGGCTTTTCCCCACAGAGGTACCTACATCCTTCCCCAGAAATCTAAGCAGTAAGAAAGCGCTGCTGTAGGTCCATATTCATATACCATTTACTTACAATTTCATCCAGCTCCAGCCCAAACTCAAAGCAGAGCTCGTCAAACTCCTCGTCAGCTAAAACAAAAGTAAGGCATTATTATTATTTTAGGACGCTTACCGGCTGCCGTCGCAGCAGCAAGCAGCGGGGGAAATGATGCAATCACGCTGACAGTCAACACAGAAATGCCGGTAACATGCACTACCTTCTTAACGCCATAATAACAAAATGAAATATACTGGTATTAATATTCGTTGAAAGACGCCATCAAATAATTGACTTTTTAAAAAATATTTAGATATATATTTTTAAAAGCAGTTACAATTAGCTGTTCAGTCCATGCTGTCAGGCAGTGTTCCGAAAGTACTGACCTAACTGTACAAAACAATCGAGAAAATAGACAAACAATTTGTTGGTTACCAGAAAATATAGTAAATATGACTTACTGTAAGTTCTGCCCAAAGCTTTAAAGAGAAGATCCCGTTTCACTCCGACCGTCGGCATGTTTGCCACTAATCCTGCTCAGCCCTCTGCGGAAAGGACCCCACTAACCGGTTGTAGCTGTCTGCGGAGGTGCCTGACTGACTTTTTTTTCCTTTTTTTTTTCAGCAACAAAACTTTATTTAGAACTTAACATAGGCGCCAATGCAAACGTTTACATATTCATTCAATTTTTGTAGTAGAGTATAAATGTGAGCTTTGGGTTACTGAACTACACAAGTTTGTTAGCGTCTGTGATTCAGTAACAGAAACATGTAAATAAATAAATAAAAAAAATTAACATGTAACCTGATTAAAGGCTTATATAATAGTGATGGTTTTGTATATTATCATTGGTGTTAAATGTGAAAGTATTTCAAAATGCTTAAATCTGCTTTTTTTTTATGTAACATCACAAAGCAACTTTTTCAGGCCTCTGACTTTATGAATGTCAATTTAGTGTAAACTTTTGAATGTAAAAAATAGCAAATTCATAGCATATTGGTTATGGACTTGCTAGCTTTTTAAAGTAAAATAATGACTGTTGAATAATGAGAATTTAAATTAATTTTAAAAATACTAAAACATGTTCACATCGAGTAAATAATATTTAGCTAGAAAATAAAAAACAAAATAAGACCTCCCTGAAAATTTTTTTATTTGGGGCACGACGCCTGGTATGCTCATTTCCAGCTCTCTACTCTAGCATCCTCTTAGATTATTCACAGTCCAAAATAATTTATCGTTATCTTATAGTTGACCTTGGTGCAGCTGCAGCTGAAAAAAAAACTGTTTTAGTCAACTTTCTTTTATTGTAAGCATGGCAGAAAATACAAAAGTGCATCATAAATCCACTTTAATGTAACTCATCATTAACATGCATTATAGGTCTAACTTATCTGCCTTATATTTTTGACCTGTGTATGAGCAGCAAGTGTCATTTTTATCATTGTCATGCACATTTTTTTAATTTGTCATAATTATTATAAGTTCTCTTAATGAGAAAACAAATAGGGGGGAATAATAATATCATACTTCAAAGATAATGAACTGGTCTGCCCTGTAATTGAAATGAATGCTATTTATTTGATGAGTACTGAGCATATGAGTTGAAGGTTGAGTGCCACCAACCTGACTAAATGTTCAAACAGTTATACCCATTTGCTGTTTGAGCAAGATTAAAAAAAACACTGAGAACACATGCAGGACTAACAGCATACCTCAGATATTATTTGAGAAGAAAAGTGTTTGTGGAGTGCTTCTGGTGAAGGCCAGCCTGAAAATCTAGTTAAATCATTTAAGAGAAGAAAAATGTACTGAAAGAGGGGAGAAGGGGTGGGTGAGTGTGCTTGAAATAATAGAGCAGAGTGTCAAGAAGGCTGTGCTGTTCACGTTAACAAGAACAGAACCAAAGAGCTCTCTGTGAGGGCTGCCTGCAAAGCACACATGTATGCATGAATGGGTGAGTGTGAGTGTGACCAAATGTCTGACTGGTACTGTGCATGAGCTCTGTCAGAGAAAGATCTAAATTATTCTTTTTCCATTGAGATAAAGGTTAAAATCTAAAATGTGTATTTGATGCATACACAATGTCATTCTTGGGGTTAGAAGTGTTATGAATTCTGCAGAACAGATAGAAGACAGCTGGCGATCAAATAATCAAATACAAACTGTTGCACTCACATCATGGAATAATGAATTAACCCTCATCTCCTATTCATCAGAAGATGGACTTGAAAGAAGGAAAGACTGCAAGTTTCAGGCAGAAGAGAAAGTGGGCAGCAAGCTTCACTTTTGCTTTTTCACAGAATTTAGTTTTTTTTTTATGCAATAATAGGTCTGCCAGTGAGCCAGCCGTCTGATTCCCGCTATTGCATCACACTGCATCAACTGTATGCCAGCACAGAATGAGTCATCACTCTGCCTCACACACTTTCACAGCTCCAAATTTCCTTGGGTCTACACTAATGTTTAGTCTGTCACTTAGTCTTTTATTGCCAGGTGACAGCATCTTACCAAAGGGTGTTTCATGTGTGTGCTGGTATTTTTAAGGTATATTTACTTTTATTTCTTTTAAGCTCCTGACCCAAAAAGACATGCTGTGGACGAGAGCTAGCGATTAATAATAATGATTAAATGCATAGTGGTGTATAAACAGAGTGAATAGAGGCGGGCGAAGAAGAAACAATCAGTGCATCTCCTAAGAAGGGGTAATGCTTTACAAATTATTAAGCATTTATTGATAAAAATGTAATTCTTAATAGTTTGCGGTTGTTATAAAGTGTTGCCTGTGTGGCTTCATATTAAATTAGTTTATACAAAGACTATTTTGCTTGCGCTAGTAAACGATATGCCTAAAAAAAAGAACTCCTCAGGCAGGACCTGCCCATCACTGGTCCCTGTCACTGTGCCCTTCAATCGGATTTCGGGGTTCGCGCGGTGGTTCGCGCATGGTTGCCGTGCGCGCGGCCTCGCTCTCTTTCTGACCGTCAGTGACCCGTGCGCTCATCTGGAGGCTTCCTTCCATATCGGCCGGCCCCTAGCACGCGCCACCTCCGCGAGTCCAATCATAACGCAAAGAATCCCCACGCGCTCCCTCCCGGCCCACCGTTCACATCGGCCTCGTGCAACAACACCGCGCGCGTGTCACTTCCGGGCTCACAGTGCGGAGCGGAGCATCAGCGAACAGATGGATGAACTCATGCGCGGAGCCGCGCCACTCAGAGCCTGAATACAAGGACTTGAAGACGGGTCTCCGCTGCCGCGTGAAGGGTCAACTGACGCAAACGGTTACCGGTAAGTTTCCTTGTCGTTTGTGACGCACGTTTATTCGCAGAGAAGCAGGATGCTGTGGCACCGTCAAGCTGCACAAAAAAAGGTGAAGACCGCTCTGGAAGTAACCAACTTTATGCTTTCAGAACCCAACTTACTGAGTTTATTTAATGCTATTGAATGTCACAAGGTGAAAATTACATTACCTGTGAGCTAACGTAGAAAACTCTTTTATTTGCCCTGTTCAACAGGGCAATGAGGCAAGTAATATGGTAAAGTATTTAAAATGGTAGTTCTGTTGTTAGATTGATGTAGCAATAAAAGTAAAACATGCCCATGATTGTTATCTTTCTTTTGGGGTGAAATGTGAGGATTAGGTTTCATGCTGTGCCGTCAACAAAAGTGTTTTATTTTGGAATATGAAGCCGGAAGTCTTGGTAATTGACACTAGTTTGACACTGGACGCTGGATGTTGCAGCTGGAGCATCTGCGGCTCACTGCTGAGCCCACTGAGCTGATGAAGTTGTTGAAGTTACGCAACATGTTACATATCTCTGGTCTCACTGATAAACTTCATGTGTGTTGAAAGATTTTATAACCATTCATTGCAACCTGCATATTTTGATATGGACGTGAACTTTTTAAAATAACCCTTTTCCATTTCTCCATTTGGTTATTCACCAATTATGAAAAGCATACAATTGGAGCACATTTTATAAGAGCGTTTCCTGTACTCAAAGACCCAGAGTTGAAAGTGTGTCAGCCGCACCAAAATCCAGGCTGCTGGCTACTTTTAGTTTCTATTTACGCAGCTGAAGTGAACTGGCCTGTGGTGGCAGTTATCAAATGATGCTGGTCCTTAAGAGTGCTCCTTTACCTAGAGACAGAGACACTGTTGTCTTGCAGGGGATGGTCTGATCCCCCACACACACACGCACACACACTCCTCCTTCCTGCAGCCAAGACAAGTCTACATTATTGTGGTGTTATAAAATGCATCTGAAGCTGAAGCTTTTCTTTTTTTTTAATTACTGTCTTTTTGCATTCAAAAACACCTTCTAATTTAGATCTGGTGAAAGGCTCTGTAGCTGCTGTGTTAACAGTTTTCGATCTATAGTAAGCAAGCTTATGGTTGAGAAAGAAATAAGTTGTTGACTAGCACGTCTGTCAACTGTTTGCGTCACCACAAAAACACTAAAGCTTTACTCTGTTCCACATAATTCAAAACAGTTGTGTTATTGAAATCACACTTTAAAAAAAGCTTCATTTATTTTATGTGCATTTGATAATGTCATAATTTAAAATCTGCTTCCTCAAACAATTCTCTTATATTTCACACACACACACACACACACACACAGAGTTTGACCCTCTGGCCTTGGGTCTTTTAGGTCCGCACAGCAAACAGCTCAAGGATTATATTTACTAACCCCAAACCCGACTGTTTCCGTTTGGTTAGTTGTTTCGCCACAACGTCCAAGCTAAAGTTTCTGTAAGACTTCAAGCCTGCCTGCTTAGCTGAGTGGGCGTAAGCATGGTGACGTGTGCACACAAAAGACCCCATTCACACCATCTCTTGAGGAAGCAATGATTCCCTCACGCACACAAACAGGCGCACACACATGCCTGCTCACCCCACCACTACGTAGCCGTACCACTATATTACTCAATTAATCCTACGAGTGGAGACTGCCTGCAAACCTCCTGCTGCTTGCATAAAGCTAACCATTCACAACTATTAATCTACATGTTATGATTACCCATTCTTTAAGGCAGGAGATTACAGTCAGCCCTGCTTATTTGTTGCAGTGGTGCAGTTTAATGCTCTTGAGAATTTTGCAGAGAGGAGCTGGGTCTGTAAATCAGGCTCTTTTGGATCTTTTGAAAATCATCTGAGTACTGTAAATACAGAATGCAGTTTTTAAACAATACTGTTTATATTTTTTTCATTATTGAGGGAAAACTATATTTAAACTTACCTGGCTCTATGTCCATCCATCCATCCATCCATCCATCCATCCATCCATCCATCCATCCTCTTGTTTGACATAGCAGCACATCATGCCACAATCTAAAGAAACAGCTGAGAAACAAAGTCATTGACATCTATCAGTCTGGAAAGGGTTACAAAGCAATTTCTAAGGCTTTGGGAGGGCAGTGAACCGCAGTGAGAGCCATTATCCACAAATGGAGGGAACTTGAAATAGTGGTGAACCTTCCCAGGAGTGGCCACAATGACTCCCAAGAGTGCATCGAAGAGTCATCCAGAAGGTCACAAAAGACCCTAGAAAAACATCTAAAGTACTGCAGGCCTCTCTTGTCTTAGTTAAGGTAAGTGTTTATTTTTCAGCAAGAAGAAAGAGACTAGGCAAAAATGGCATCCGTGGGAGAGTTCAAGGAGAAAATCACAGCTGAGCAAGAAGAACACAAAGGCTCATCTCATGTGGCAAAAAACATCTTGATGATCTCCAAGACTTTTGGGAAAATATTCCATGGACTGAAGAGACAAAAGTTAAAGTTTTTGGAAGGTTTGAGTCCTGTTATAAAGCGCTTTGAGTGCTCAGAAGAGTAGAAAAGCACTATATAAGAACTAGTCCATTTACCAGTTACATCTGGCACAAAACTAACACAGAATTTCAAGAAAAGAACATCATACCACAACATGCCCTCCAATCCAAACGTAAGCATCTGAGAAGAAGAGGGAGGAGTACAGCACGGGTGGAGTTGCAGAGAAGAGAAGAGCCAGCAACAAAAGCTTTCCAGTAAAGAAGTCTGATACCAAATGGGGTGTGAAGTTTAAAAGATGGGGTTGATTACCTGTAACCATTGGGGTCCAGGTTTTCTGGAATAAAATTACATAATTTTGGTCCGTGGTGCTAGATTTTCATCTGTATTTTTTTGAAAATCCCTCTACTGCATCTGCTCAAATTGTATTACATTCACTACACTAACAGTACTGTATTATTATAACTGAACTAAATAAATAAACAATACACCAAGCAGAGTCCACATCCCACAGGGAACAGATGGTAGTCTGAGAAAGCAGTGCTGGTAAAATCTTTGATTTATTTATGAGTCTCAAACGGACAGTTGAGTTTTGAGTGTAGTACAGGAAGGAGGTGGGCACAGCATCTGTGTGTTTCAAGCGGGCAGTTTTTGGAGAGGTGGAAGAACAATGTGGTGAAGCACGATGAGCTTCTTCCTCCTATGAATAATAAATTACTGCTGCTAAAAATGAGTGTTGTGGGACCTTGGAGCGGGTGTGTGCGCACACACACTATTTTGATAGACAGTGTTATTTTAGCTGCACAGCTGCAGAGACAGTCAATGGCCTGAATAGAAACATCAACATACATTAGTGTTATTTGCTATACTTGTGTGTTTAAATAACAGTTTAAGAACCTTATTAACCCAGTTTTGTGCCTCACTGACCACACCTAATAGCCAAATCATATTATTTGGCTGTTGAATATGGTTACCCAAGTAATCCACAGTAATCATCATCTGCTGTAATTCTGATGTATCTGATGATCTTCTATGGCTGGCCATGAAATTTCATTTACTTGAATCACTGCAATTACATATAGAGATGAACATATTTTTAACTGAGCGCTTGATTACACCAAGCACTAATTCTATGACTTGACTGTTTTCTCACTCCACATTTGAAGTCATTATTTCTCACACGCTACACACACTAAATAGTTGGTGTCCAGCTGTGAGAGAGTCAGTGTCATGGATACCATAGAAACACAGAATTATATAACACTGACAAAGATACTGCGTTTAATGTGGCTCATCCTCATTGCCATGTCAGTGCTCCTAATTCTGTGCCTCTGATGACAAATTGACATGTTTTGTTTATGTCACAGTTGGCATATGCAATCAAGGTGAAAAGAAAGTAAACCCCCTTTCATTTCTAAGGTGTATCAGGACATGAAAATAATCTGGTTCTTACCAGGTTTTAAAATTATTTAAATAAAAACACCACATGACATAGAGTGATTTCCTTTCTTTCTTTCTTTCTTTCTTTCTTTCTTTCTTTCTTTCTTTCTTTCTTTCTTTCTTTCTTTCTTTCTTTCTTTCTTTCTTTCTTTCTTTCTTTCTTTCTTTCTTTCTTTTTGTATACACACTTATGTGTTTTAGTCTAATAGAAAATGCTGATGGTGTTAACAAGGGCTGAGTATGAACACCTGCATACTTTTTGGTGACATCCAAAAGGTGCCCACAGCTCAGGCTACTGAAGTGTAACTAACATGTCTTACATATGAGGTATTCTTTGATAGGATAATGTAAAATTTCAATCAATACTTGTTTTACTGTGAAATAATCTCAACTAATAATCCACGTACCTGTTTTGTTTTTTCTTTGATGGTGGGCCGTAAACACTGAATGCTGAACGTATTCCTTTTTTTTAGGCTAAATTATATCCTGCTAATTATTTTTAAAATTACATTTAGTATTAATAACCTTTTGAGTTCTTTGTTTTTTTAAAGAAACAAAGTGTTTAAAAACGGTAAAATAAGACATTAAAAGGGTCAAAGCTCAGGTTCTGTATCTATTTTGAAAATTAGATGTCAGCATGTTACACTATACCTAACCTTATGGGTTAGACATATTTATGTTTACATGATAATGCTGGCTAACTAAATTTGAATGCTGTGCTTAATATGAGGCTTCATGGATTATGGAGAACTAGACTTACCAGAAGTCAGTAAGATAACCTTTGTAATGCTGATCTTTGTTCAGAACTCTGGATAGCTCCCAAACCTATCTTCTATAGGTTACAGTCTACAGCACTTAGTCATGTGCACAGCTGGTCTGTGTGTGTCTAACAAAGCCAAAGATGAGGTGAAATTTAAAAGATATGCACATACTGTACAACCCAGCCACTTCTTACCCAGTGAAGTAAATGTGAGGCAGTCCTTCTGCACAAACCCCATCTCATTCCATCTACATCTTACATCATGGAATTTAACAGGTACGGTGAAGCTAGTGGAGTCACTGCTTGGTCTGACACACACTTATCTACTTTTGCACTTCTTACAGTATTTGCTCCTGTCTCAACCATCTCCTTCTGTCAAGTGGCTTATACCCTTTCACATATACTTCCAGAAACCTCACAGTCAGTGTCATTAATGTCAGTTAGAGCTGATCTTTATTACTTTTCTAACTCCCCCTTTGTGTCCTCATCCTTTGGATTTGTTTCTCCTTATACTTCCTCCCTTATCTCCTTCCTTGTCCCTCTGTCGTGTTTTGTTGTCTTTGATGCTAACAGTGGCTGATGTTGATTGATGTGCTCTGCTCTTTGGCTTGAGTGCACTGGACACAGGAGTTGCAGGGTGGGGAAGGAACATTTGAATCAGAGAGCCAGTGTGTCACACCATCTTCTGCCAGTAACAAAATGTCATCTATTTTTTGTGTCTCAGAGAACGTGTGACTTTGATTTTTGTTTCAGTTTTGGAATAAAATGCCTAGATTCATTTCAAAACTGAAACCTTAAGACTGTTGTGAAATTTTCCTCTAATGCCACGTTAACTGACACTTTTTTTTCCTTAGGAGGATTGGAGGGCTGTGGGCATTGTATTACCAGAAAAGGATCGTCAAGCTCTATAAAAGAAAGAAGAAGAAGGCAACAAAAGAAAAGAGGGATCCGCTGTACCAGCACGAGCAGGCACTTCTTTCACACTCCCTCGTCTCTGCCCATCGCAGCTTCACCAAGATGAAACTGAAAGAGGACCTGAACCCTATGCTGCTGCTCCTCTTCCACCTCATGGTGTGGATCTACAACATCATCACCTTCCTGCCTTCCTACCTCCTCAGCTGGGTGTCTGGACCTGACGGGGGCTTCTACGGCTCTGAGGAGGAGAGAGCCAAGAGAGTGAAAGCTCGCTCTGTCCTGGGACTTCCTGAAGGACCCTATCGTGCGATGAGTGCAATGAAGAAGCTAGTTACATCTCTGCATCCAGGAGTGGACACGCTGGATAAGATGTTTGAGTATGCAGTCATAAGGTTCCCCAACAGAGACTGCCTTGGGACAAGGGAGGTGATTAGCGAAGAAGATGAGCGACAGAGCAATGGGAAGGTGTTCAAGAAGGTAAAGAATGATGTGGAAGTGAGGGAGTAAATGTCATGTCATAGTACCGGTGTAGAGAAAAAAGGGGCATTAAGCATTCTATACAGGTTTTGGAAAGGAACACTTTCTCTTATCTGTCCCTTAAATATGCAGCTGCAGCCAGCTTAAGCAACCAGTGATAACCACAAACATCCCAAAAAGCAGTTACTTTAAAGGTATGAATGCATCTACTGGCGAATGGGGTAATACTTGTCACATAAGGCAGACAGAAAGTAATATTATGTGTTGAGATTAAATTGAATGACTCACTGTGCAATTGAAAGGTGCGGGCTTGGAAACTGCATGCAGAGCAGGAATAACTTGGACAAGAAAAAGGAACAATTGGGTTAGTCCTCGGAGTAGGTCCAGCAAAGCTGCTACTCCCAGTTTTCTTATGCAGCATGATTTTAAGAATTTACTTTAAGAATTAAAATTAACAACCTGTTATAATTTTCCTTATTTTCTGTTATGTAAGGTGGAAGCTTGTCAGGCCAAAGTTTGAAAACAGGAATTACGTGTATGTACATGTAATTCCTGTGAGTGAGGTTTCAGACTGGGTGGGGCGTTGGGGGGTTAGGCAGTGTAACATTTAATAAGACTAAAAAGTGCTTTTTTTGTGAACTATTTTCAGCTGCAGATTTGTTGGTGAGGGCTTAAAGCAGCAGGTCACTGTGTGTGGAAATGACTTGATACCTTGCAGCTCCTTTGTTCATTGTAATGAAGGATCCTGTCACTCAAGTGTGGTGGGACAGCAGTTTTAGACAAAATGGGAGCTCTATAGCAGATCATCTGATTTAAAAGAAGCCTACCAGACTTACTGCTGAGTGCGTGTCTGCTTGGGTTTCTGTACTGTGATATGAAAACATCCTATCTATTGGATAGTGAGCAAGAGGTTGGATAGTCATGGTTGGACAGTATTATAGGGAACTGAGAAGGAATAAGATTTGAAAATGAGTAGAGAAATGAAAGAAAAGCACAAAATTCTACCATTAACATGTTTGGCTTCTTCTTGAGTGTGCCTGCACAGTCAGGTGTTTACATTAGTTCTGAATTAACCATAAATCCCAGTGGCCTGATCCTTCTAATCCACTGAAAGTCCACTGTTGAAACCCTTATTGCTGCAAGAGTGCTAAGCTGTTTAGCTCCCAGTTATTGTTTCCAACTAATAGAAAACAACAGTGTGTCATGGCTGTCTGTCTTTCTGTGCGTTTGAGTGCACTGACATTTATCAACCATTAGGAGCCGGTATAAGCTCACTAATACATGTGCAGGGAGCTCTCTGGTCATAGTGTGTGCGTTTGGAAGAGCATATCCAGAAGCTTGTGCTCATCTTTCTCTCATGCAGCTGATGATCATGACATTCAGCAGCATGAGAATGACAGCAAGAGGAAGTACTTCTGTTTGGCAGCAGTGGACTGTTGCTCCCTTTCCTGTGACTTGTTAATAAGAAACAGGCCAAGCATGTGACTGGGATGGAAGACAGAACCACAACAGTTCTGTGGTTCATTTTTTTAAGGAAATACTAGATTTGATCCTTTCCCTTTTCAGTTTCTCATTATACATCGTTTTTTGTCACTGCTCTACTCTGTTAATAAATCTCTTTATATTCAATAAAAAGAGAAAAAAAAATATCACCCACTAGCAATAAATTTTGTCTTCAGTGGGATAGGATGCAGTGTGCTTGGCAATAAAACGTTTATGCTTCTTTATCTGGCCTTACCCTCTTCTCAACACTCCTGCAGGTAGTTCTTGGTGAGTACCGCTGGCTCTCCTACAAGGACGCCCTCACGGCAGCCACCCAGTTGGGCAGTGGTCTGGCAGCGTTGGGGCAGAGGCCTAAAACCAACATCGCCATCTTCTGTGAGACACGAGCAGAGTGGATCATTTCTGCCCTGGCTTGTTTCACATATAACTTCCCATGTAAGTCCAGGTTTCTCAGAGTACTTAGACATACTGTATGGCAAACATATCTGATTACATTAATAATACTAACATACATGTTGATGAAAAGGACTGAAAACAACACACAGGTGAGAAGCATCAGGCTCTTTATACTGCTGTACATCGCTTTTTCAAATGTACTTTCCATTTGTTCTCCTTTCCGTTATATAAATGTGCAGTGGAGAGAAGTGTGTCTGAGTGTATTGCGTTTGCCATATATTGTAGTTTATCTGAGTCCAAGTACCTTTAGTTCCCTTTGGTGTTACCTGTGACCAATGCTAACTGACATTCAGCCTGTGATCCATCGTTGTTGCAGTCTATCCAGAGCTGAAGTCAAGGTCTCCTGTTGTTGAGCGTTACTTCAGCAGTGGGAGAACCCAGATGCAGGACACAGGAAGCATCAGCGCAAAATTACAAAACGCTTTTATCCAGGAACAAAAGAAAGAAGCAAAAAAATAGACAAGGCTCAAAGTAGCATGGTAGCATGGCAGTTATTAGACAGCTGAGGTGGGAAACCCCTGGACTATGTTCACATGAGGAAGTGATTGGGTAGAAAGACTTGATGAGAGCATAAGACAATAACAATGACATAAAAATGCAAAGATTAAGGCATATCTCTGCAAGGTGGTTACATCATTTACAGTAGAAGGATTATTTTTGCTAAACATCATGCTTTTGAGTTCATATAGTGCCATTTTTCAGTATTTCTTTTTTAAAAATTTTGCTTCATTTTTAATTTAATGCTTTGTTTAACATTCACACACACACACACACACACACACACACACACACACACACACACACACACACACACACACACCAATTCAATATCTTGCCTTCAACACACAGATTGGAGGAGCCAGAAATCAAACCACCATCTTCCCCTGTAAGGCTCAGCCACCTGCCCCAGATCTTTGCAGTTTCCCCAAGTATACAGTGTTTAGTGTTCTCCTGCAGGTTTGTTAGTAAAAGGTTCTAATGATGCACGAGTTGATTTTTTTAAAAAGAGTGCCTACAGTAAAACAAGTTGACAAATTGATCTATTTTTTCATGGATACAAACATAATTTGTATATTGGGTTGCAGCGCTGTGGTCTGTATTCTCCTCTATTTGGTCTTTCCCACTGAGTAGCTCTAAATAATTCTGGATGTGGCAGATTTATAGCCCTTTCTATGTGTGTGTGTGTGTGTGTGTGTGTGTGTGTGCATGTGTATGTGTTTGTGTGTGTTCACATGTTAGTGGCTTCATGTTAGTGGACAACTTGTAACATGCAGGGCCCAGCAGAGACAGAAGAAGGTCAATTTGTCCCTTCTGCTTCGTCGTTATGTAAGTGTCCCATTTCTCCTCCTTCGGTGCTTTCTCTCTTCCCCATCTGTTTCTCCAAGTTCTTGTTAGGAAAACACACTCAGACAGTGAAAGATTGCATTTTATATATTTTATACATGAATGGTGTCGGTACTTGTACAGCAGTTGTACGTCTTGTACAGAAATGCTTCTTGTGTAATGGAAAGTGGTTCATTTGATGTAGGTTTTCATTTCTTCCAGTGAATGAATCATTTAATGTCAGTACAAAGCACATTTAGCTCCTAATGGTGTTTCTGGGAACGTTACGAGTCATGACAATAAAAGCCAGTAGGATCACATGGGGGGGAGGGGAGCAATGCAGCTGCAGGCTTCTGCATGATTTACTCTTTAATATGTTCCACAGCAAAGACTACAGCACCTTTTATTCATCACAAGCTTCCATAGCAGTTCATTGAATCTTTTTGATTACCCATAAAGGGCCCTTTGTTTTGGCTATCCACTTTAATTTAAGCTCCATTAGACTGTCGTGCACAGCACAGCAATGCAAGCCAAGAAGGCCTCTTTATATTTCATCTTCCTCTGTTGCAAACACAAACAGTAGGAGAGTGGAAAAGCCAGAGGCAGTGGACAGCTCATAGAGAGGCCTTAAAGGTTGGAAAGAGCAACAGAGGAAGAAACAGAGGGGAGGAAGGAGACAAAGACAAGTGAGGGGTGATGGCGTCAGAAGAGGGGTGAGAGAGTCTACGTGAGCATCTGATGTTGACAGAGGCATCAAGGAGTCAGCCAAAGGCCCCCAGTGAACTCACATACTTAGTGTATGTGTGTGTGTGTTCACTGTACTTCATATCCACTGTACATTGGCTCAGAAGGCCAACTTTTGTGAGCTGTCGTGTGTCATGTGTAGTTGTGTGTGTGTGTATGTGTTAAGCAGGGGCCAGATTGAATGTTTAGATCTCACGGCTGGAGGTGTCACGGCCCTCCCTCTCACACACACACGCTCTCACACACACACAGCAGCCAACGCAGGAAGTGTTGGAGCTCCATGACGCAAGGTTTTGATGTCACAAAGCCCCGTATCATAAACCCCCGTGTCTGTGTCAGAGTGGGGACGCAGGATTATAGACTGTGTTATTCTCTGCTGCCGTCTCCTCTCTGTCTTCTGTTGTTTCATCCTGTTACTCTTTTCTCTTTCTTGCTTTCTTTTGTTTCTTTCTGACACTGAAGCAGTTTTTCTTTCTGCTGCGCTCATCTTCTAATGCAAACAAGCACACAAGCACACACACCAGGCATTCCTGCGGTATATCAGAAGAGGCATGAAAGAAATGACCTGCTATCCGATGTGAGGAAGAAATTAACTTTTACACAGTTTTCCTCCTTTGCTTTGATGCAGTTTTCAGAGCAGGAACATCGTTATTGCCTCGATTAGTGCAGCTCTCAAAATAGGCATTTTTCACAACACAGATTCACCTGTGGAAGCACATGTTAAAACATGAAAAGTGAGTCAATCATTTCAACTCTGTGACCAACAAAGAAAAACCTTTTCATCACCGTTTTAAGATTGGTTTTATATTTTTATCAAAACCTTCCTGACTTTGTAACTAGTACTGCAAAAAATGTGGCCTAATGTAGAGCAAAAACAGTTCAGACTTGCAGATGTTCAAACTTTACGAAATGGCTGAAATCAAGAAAAGCAAAATGTAACAGAATACAATCTGAGAACTGCAGTATGTTCCAGTAATGTCAGGCTACATACATCCAGTTTACTTTATTCAACTGTTAATGCAAATATCTAATCAGCCAATAACATGTCAGCAACTTAGAGAGTTTAGGCATGTTGACATGATCAACACAGCCTGCTCACACCGAGCGTAGAGACTTTTATGATCCGAAAGTACCTCTGCAAACTGACAGAGTAGAGAGAGAAAACTGCAAAAGCAAAAATTGCCAAATGTATGGTGAAAATATGGTATGGATGTGACTATATTTAATAAATCTAGTTTCTCTGCCAAAATAAAGCCCAGTAGTGTACAACGTGCAAACAAAAAGGTTAGCAGGCAGCAGCCACACTGGAAGCCGTCCAAGTATGCATAAGAAGATGTTCTTGAAGGGGAAATGAGCCAAATTTAAATCAGGAATGTGCTTTTTTTGGGTTTATTTTAGTTTTTTTATGCCTTTTTGATCATGGGGATCTTGGGAAGCCTTTTATACCCCCTATGAAGCACAGATAATCTGCAGAGAAAATGCTTTTGTTCTTTCTCCAGTTAAGAAGTTTTGTAATTCACTTAAAAACGCTAT